>JAUMHQ010000046.1:6364918-6376409 GCA_032361165.1 Enteromius paludinosus | reverse complement strand
CCTTACCTAAGCTACATACCTTCTATGTACATATCAGAGAACAATTTAAATTATTCTCTCAATGCATTCTATGGCACTTTTAAAATTGGATCAAAACCTTTAATTATCCCAAACAGTAGGCCTTCTGTTCTTGTCTTTTGCTGAACGTTTTTTGATCCACTTCGAATGTTGACTTTTTAATTAATCCTAAAAAATTTAGTATTGATTCAGAGAGGAGGGGGCCTTGGATTGAAAAAAGGTTGAGAAGGAGACTTACATTTTTGAGAATTTAATTTACTGGTCACATAAATGCTGCCTTGGTGAGGCATCATTTTTGACCCCCAAATTTTTAACTGTACCGTATATCTCTCTCTAGTTAGTAAAAGTATATTGGATAAACACAAGTCTTAACTCTTTGTGTAACTTTTTGTGTGTGTGTGTGTTTGCCCCCGGTAGTTTTCCCCCTGTTAAGACTTTCACCCAACCCTGGTGTGGATTACAATTTCAACCTTGATGACAACGAGGGAGTCTGTGACCTTTTTGATGTGCAGATTCTTAATTATTAAAGCAGGATTCATGCCACACCGGTCCACACTTGCTTTCATAGGACAAAAGCAGAGGTAATGAATCCCCCCCCCCCACTGCCAACGGCTGCATTCCTGCCTCAGCGTCTGCTCCTTGAACCTTGGCTTGCACTCGGTTTTACATTCATTTACATTAAGTCCTTAACAGTGTTGTCCTGTCTGCCCTCAACTGTGACTAATGTTTCAGACAGGAAAGCTCTTCCGCCTGTACTTTAGACACTTGTGTGTCTAATGTCTTTTTGTTTAATGCAGTTATTAGATTGCTTTCAGTTTTGTTATTTCGCTCATTGTTTCTAGTGAGTGATTCATAGGGGTGAATGGAGGGCAGTTGAATCCCAGACATGACACACTAAGTTTTGGTTGCACACTTGTTGGGACATGTGCCTTACAATCGTTATTTTGTCCTTTATGTGCCATCCTATCCTATTCTTCATGATACGTTACAAACAGTTCTAACTTTATCTTTACATCACGTTGTAAGCTGGAGCTCAACAATTTGTCATGAAAATGTGTAATATAATTTAACCGCACACACAGACATTCAATGGAATGGTTCAGTTGTGTGTCTAACTATTTAATCACAACACTAATTATTTGTATGTTGGTTGTTTTGAAGTCCATTGATAGTAACACTGGGACACTCATCTGTGTATATTTATACTGAGTTATTGTTACTGACTGCCATGTTGGAATATGACGATGCTGTTCACTTTGTTGTGAAAAAGCTTTTTGTTTTGTTTTTTTGTGTAGAGGCAAGTAAAGTGAACAAATATAATTTGAACTGTAGTGTTTTTGATTTAGAGGACACATGTTGAACTGCCTTGAATAATCTTTGTTTATACGTTCCACAAGATTGTGCCTTACTCGGTTTTCTTCCATTACTGTAAGTAACTTTATTTACTCTGTATAGGTTTTCTAATCAAAAGAGCAAAGGTTTTGCTCTGTTGCACTTTTTTTTAACCAAAGTTTTATATATATATATAAAAAAAAAACTCTTGCTGTTGCTCAAGTATTGTGATAATTTTTGTTTCGTGTGGAATCTCATCTTGGAGAAGAAACCTATTTATTTGTAACACTGCAATATATCTCACTTGAAGCAGTTGGGTTGTGTCACAATCTCTCCATTTCTGCTTGGTTTATTTTCAGCCTGCAGGAGCTCTGAGTCTTTCTTTCCCTGGTGTTTAACATAAAAAAAAAAAAAAGTTTTTAAATATAGCAGATATTTTGACCCTAATAAACCAGAAGGGGTTAGCAAAAACTTTAGATTTAGAAATAGTCTTAATATTCTCTAAAGGCCATTGTACTTTATGGGGCAGTTTCCCGAACAGGGTTAAGACCAGTCCTAGATCAAAATAGATGTTAAGAGCTGTCTAAACTGCACTCAAAAAATAGCTTGTTAAGCTAACTTAATCAAATTATGACACACATTTCCATTCATTTGAACTGATTTATTTGAAATTAAAGTTAATCGTACTGATGACTAAAATTCATGTTTCTGTGTATGTTCCCTGAACATAATTCACTTTTGTTGATTCAACAATCGCTGTTGCTGTACAGACTATTTTGTTTCGGGGTTTTTTTTGGTTACCATTTTTTTTGTTTGTTTTTTTTTGTTTTATGGGAACATAACAAATATTGTAATACTTGATCACATGATAATCATAATCTGTACATCTGCAGCACACATAGTGATCATGAGAAAAAGGCCTCATCACCGGCATTAGCACATTAAAACACAGCTCATGTAGCCATAGCTTAACAACAAGGTCTACACTTCACCACGATGGTAACCTCAAAAATCAACATAAACTCCTTTAAATGTCAAATATAACTGAACAACAAACTTTAAAAGGTCTTTCCCTTCATTAAAAACACGTGAAACAGCATTTAATTCCAACATTTATTCTCCTGATCTATGCAAAGCATGCTGGGAACTAGAAATCCACTGCCCCTTTTCAGACCCAACACAAATGATTTAAGTTAACTTAATATTTTACAAATGTGATGTCATTTAGCATAATAACAATGAGTGCAAATGACAACTGAGTAAAAAACTAAAGATTTGTGTTGTTTTAGCTTATTTTATTTAAGTAATTAAGCAAACAATTAAAATATATATTTTTTTTTTTAATGTGGAAAAAGCTTGCACTGAGATATCTTAAAATACATCATTGCTCAAAGATAATGCAGTTTTGTAAGATGTTTCTAAAAATTCTTAAATGTCCTATATTAGCAAAGGTCTAGTCCTGGCTTAATCTAATTCCTGTCCAGGAAACCGGCCCTATAAGTATATTTGGATTTCTTATTTTGATATCAGTGTGTACAATCAAAGGTTCGGTTGAAACTTGGTTTACTATGTTACACATTTTAGAAGAAACTTTTTTTGGATTTTTCAGTTATCCCAGAAGTATTATTTACAAAGTTAGCTAAAACAACAAAAACACTACTGTAGTTTAAAATCTAATAGTCAAACTAAGCTCTCTTTTTAGATGCGTGTTCTATTGGCGTTCCTTGCTGGAGCATCTTCTGAGAAACAAAACATCTAGGCTTCTGTGAGCAATGAGATGAAATATTTGTTTGAATTGTGCAGCTGGTGTTAATTCAGATGATATGTCACCCTTGTGACCCATAGCAATTTGCCAAGATTGCGGCTCTGCTTCTGCTCAAAGTATTTACTAAAATATTACATCTGTGAATTTGATATTCTTCTGTACAGAGGAACATTCTTTTATGATGATGCTAGGTCCGTAAAAAAATGGTCTCATCTTTTTGTTGTGAAGACTTATAATGAAAAATCACTTTCTTTTATTCAGATATTCATCCACAGGACGTTTATTTTCGTTGATTGCGTGGCTGGAATTCTCTATTCTGATTGGTCCTTTGTGACTAAAGTGGACTTGCATTGAAGTCATGTTGGAAATACTGCATTTAAGAGTTAAATGCACATGCATGACAAAGTCATAAGAGCAGGAAAATCAGAACTGTACTGAAACGCTTTGCGAATTGTGGAGTTGGTAGACGACCTGAATAAACCGCTGAAATCTGGCTGGTTCAGAGGGCTTTTGACCACCAGGTGAAACGAGCTCGCCAAATCCATGTAGGCTAACGTTAGTTTTACCTTTTTTTTGGGGTCTTTTTTTCAGCAGACAGTGAGACAATGGCTTCAGCACCGGTTTATATGGTAAATTTGTTTAATTAATTACATAAAATTATTATTTTTGTAATGTAGGCCTAGCCTACGAACAGCAACAAAACCCGCTTCTAAAAATACGACTCTACATAGATAGATAATGCCGATTATTTATTTGTGTAAAATGCGGAGGTTACACCACCAAATTTATTTAGACTTCGATTGTCAACTCTTCTTTATTAATAATCTTGTAGAGTTTAATCTTGTGGAATAATATGCAAAAAAGTTACTTTAAACGTTTATCTGAAGTTACAGTGAGGCAGTAGGCAAAGATTATAAAGGCAGTTTGTACAAACGTAACTATCAACATTTTGCATCCAAGCTTTTACTTTAATTAGGATTTAACTTTTCTGGCCAAAATACTGCCTTGTGCCTTGATTAAAAAATATATCCCTTCTCTTTCACTTCGTGTATATTTTACAAAGGGGCAGATGGTGCAAAGTTCCACTGGCTGGAAAAACATCTACTCTAGATTGCTCAAATGGAAAAAGTGCTGGTCTCTTGGGACTGTGAATGAGAATTCAAGGAGATATCCACTTCTTGTTGCTCTCTGGCATGTGCCATTCTCCTCCCCCTGTCTCCAAAGTCTTTGGCACACTTTAATACGTGTTGTCTGAAGGAGGAACCAACGAAAGTGTAAAGAACAGGATTGAGACAGCAGTGTGTCAACGCCAGACTCTCAGTGACCTGAGTAGCCCTGTCCAGCTCTTTACTGACCCCGCAGTGAGTCACAAATGTGTACATGATGTCCATGGCCCGACAGAACTTGACCACGTTGTAGGGCAGCTGTGTTACCACAAAGACTCCCACCATCACCAGCAGCACACGAATGGACCTCCACTTCCTCCATCTCCTCTCCTGAGGGAGCTTCAGTAGGGCTCGGCCTACACAGGTGTAGCAGAACAACATCACTATTAAAGGTAGCAAGAAGCCTATTATGACCTCCAGCACTTCCAAACTAGCTTTAGCCTTGTGTGCCATGTGCGATGGGTACATTGCAAGGCAGCTTTTTTTATGAGGAAGATCTCTGACCGTTGATAACACCAAATCAGGGACACCAAGAAAAAACGCAATGGTCCAGACCGCCAAACAGAGTTTTTTACAATGCTTCTTCTGAAAAGCACGCGTAATGCCTGTGCTTCTGGCTCCCGGAGTCAAAGCCAAGTACTGATCCATGCTGATGTGGGCCAGAAGCATCATGCTACAGGTGAAGTTGATGGTGTAGAGGGCAGATACAAGTTTACAGACAATGACCCCAAGTTCCCAGCCGTGGATGGCATCGGCAATCCAGAAGGGCAACGTTAGGAGCAGCAACAGGTCTGCTACAGCCAGGTGAAGTATAAATGTGTCAGTCATCGTTTTCAGTTGCTTGCAGTACGCATACACTGCCACAACCAGAGCGTTGCCAGCTAAACCAATCACTAGAGATAACACAAAAACAGCTGGGAGGAAGATCCTCGCGAAGGAGCGCACATCACCCTTCTCACAGATGGTTTGATAGTAATCGTAGCTGAAGTTCGAGCTGTTGTTTTCATACTCAGGGTAGTCATAATAGTGCTCCTCCATTCTTGTGAAGCTCTAAAAAGAAAAAACAATGATTTGTTTAAAAGCTTTTCGATTTTTAGATGTGCAGAGACATGGAAATTATCAAGCATTCTCAGATTTACAGATAAGAAGTTGATCTGTTTTCTTCCAAAAAAGCAGATGGATACCAGACGTGATTGCCGTAGGCACGTAACGGCACCTTCATTCCGAACATTCCCTCTCCGCTTTTATCCAATGCCCTTTTTTTGCATGCTTAAATTCACAGATAAACCAAAAGTAAGAGATGTTTATCGGTTAAACATTGTAAATCCTTTCCAGATTTCCTGTGTAATCCAACATTTGCTTAAACAATTCATAAACTTTAAAATTTCTCTTTAAACACTCACTTTTCCAGAGAAGTGCAATGTTTTGTTTTTTTATCATCTTCAAATAAATAGTCACATGAAAGCATTTTTTTAATGCATTCAAATCTTAAGCTAAAATCTTCAGTAAAAATGTTTTCAAAAATGAAACTGCTTTGATATCATACTATAAATTCTTCAAAAATGAGTGTTAAGTCATGCTTGAACCCAAACATGTTGTGTGTATATGTATATATATATAACATCTAATCTCATCGGTTAAAAAACAAACGGTCCTTTATTTTCAAATAGCAAATATGCACATTTTAGTAGTTTGTGGCAGACAGCCAAACAGTGTGCAAATTCAGCAGCTAACATTTGGATCATATTAAACTTTTAACAAAACAGAAAATAATCTTCTAAAACTGATAATGCCATGCTTTTCTTACCTTGAAAGACTCGGGGGTTTTGCCTGAAAGCAGAGTGGAGTGTTTCTGTCTGCTCTTCCTGTGAAAACAGTCTGTTTGCTGTGACTCATACATGCAGAGCGTTGCTCCCACACCTAAACATACTGTGAACGTACAGTATCTCTTTTTATATGTGGTTCCAGCAGCTGTCCACAAAAAAGCGCTTTTTGAAATGCCTTGCATTTTACATAAAGCATGTCACATAAATATTGATTATTTAAAATAATTTGTGCACACACTTTGTTTTATTCAAAACCGGTTTATTTTGTTTTATATTTCATTGTATTTAATATTCTGGTTGAAACCTGTTTAATTAAGCTACATGTTTTCTACTTTAGAAATAAGTGCTGTCAACTTTGTAACATCTGCATTGCTTGTATAGGCTACATACCTTTGTAAGTGCAAGTTGTTGCTTTTGCATGGTTGCTTGTGGTTACTTTTTGGGGGTTCGGTGTGAAGGCGATGTTATTACACACTGGCCTTGTGTGATCTCATACAAAATGTGTTTTATAGAACGTTTTAGATTCTTACATAACAACAAAGTGAAATGTTCAAGAAACAGTTTTGGGTCGTTATCAAGGATTATACAGATAAGGAAGAAGGGGGGGTGGCTTTTCTATTTACTTTGTACTGTCAGTGTGATTTGACAAAATTCCTGGCACAAAACATAGGCCTACAACTTTCCTGGCACATTAAATAGGCAGAACTACCCAACTACAAAAGAGGAGTGACAGTTATGCACTGAATCTGTCAACACGCATTGGCTATCAACTTATCGATTCCTTCACAAAAAACGCACTTACAGCCAAAACTTCATAGAAAGCCATCTATGGCTAAACCTAAAACCAAAGGCGTTTTCCACACAATAAAAGAGTGACATTTGAACGCAAATGCTTTATTGTATTAAAGAGATGACGATGAACAGATATCAAACATTTCGTTTAACAGGAGCCAAGCTGGTTTGAGCGCTCATCTCTTGGGTAAATATTGCCCTCTTGTGACGCGAATAAGAAGTTCAGTAAATACATTTTATTTTCCATAGAGCTTATTACTTAAGCGAAATATACTTGGAAAAGAAAAGCTATAGAAATATAAATGATTATCACAAGCATAACCTGAACCTGAAACACTGTTTATGAAACATGGTGGTTTATTCCTTTTTTTTCCTGATTCAGGGAGCCTGCAAGGAGAGAATCCACAAAAATGTCTGATTATAACCATTTTTTCCCCCTCAAGTTATGTAGATACATTGCAACATGTTACCTGGGAAGGAGTCTTGGATGCGTGTAATGCTTGAACTTTTTCATTCGGCATCCATCTCCTGTTTCCACTTTAATTGAGGTAAGCAAATGATGAGTTCACAGGAAAGCAAGTCAGTCTATTTCTACTATGTTCAAATGACAGGCTGATCAGAGGATAGTGAATACCTCAGTGCTTGCTAAAGGGCTATACATCCCAGGATGTTTTCTTTTGTCTTTCCTGCTTTCTTCTCTCTTGAAAAACAAATGATCAGTTCAGTGTAAAGTGAGTCAATGTATTTCTAGAATATAAAAATCACATAACAGGTGAAGCGAGTGTTGATAATTGTCCATAACTCAACATTTTTCACCATTTACAGTATGCATATAGCCTATATTTTATCCAATGAACTGACAGAGAATGATGAATACCAGTGGATATCCTAAAGGAGAGAGACGTCCTGGTCTTGGTCGTTTTCTCTTGGGCTTCTCCTTCAGATCAATTAAAAAGATTGAAAACATTACATTTCTGCTGACACATCTCTGCATTATGGAACAACTGTGAGGCAAAGTTGCAGCTAATATTTTTGGCAGATGAAATCTTTGTGTAGCAGGACCACTGGCATGTTAATGGTTATCAAAGAGAAAGACTTATTGAATGGCTTGATTATCATCCAAATCCTGTAGGGGGTTTATTACGTTTAGAAAAAGTGCAGTCAGGCAAATCATCTTTGAGGATTGTGCAAAGGCACACTTATTAGATGTGTACTTACATTTAGTGGCACAACATCTGTTTTTTCTGGATTTTCTGTTTCTGTGAGAACCGTCTGTCGTCTTACTCTGTACACCTTGCAAAGGGATTGTTAAAAGATAAATGATTCAAAGTAAGCAGAACTCTAAAACAAATACTTAAACATGTGAAAATCCTACATAGATCCTTTATTCTGTTTAAGTCCTAACTTCCAAAATATCTGCAAAGGAATTTCAGTGATGACTTGGATGTGCAATAATAAAATTTGGTTAGAAATAAGCCACTAATGCAATTTCTCATTTTGAGAAAAATATATGAATTATATTTAGGGAAATCCACAGCAAAAGAAATATGCTTCTAAAAATACATTCTTAACTGACCTCAGTAAAACCAGCAAAGTTTATCTCTCACCTCTAACTGATGAAGCTCTGGCTCATCCAACATAGGCGGCATCATCTTGCTTGAATCTTCCTCAACTTCTTCTCCATGCAGACTGGAGATGAGCAGGCTGAGACACAACAGCCCTAGCTGCACAATACTCTTCATCCTGCTGATTTCTGCAGTCCAAGCGCACTTCATCTGTGCTTTATATTCACATTTAATCACTACCAGATGTCCAAAAAAGGGGGCGTCACACAGAGTCCCTGAAGAAAACATCTTGAAACACACTTGGAGGTTTGAAAAACAACCCTGCAAATTTTACAGTATCTCACTATTGTGTTTTGCCATTCAGCTTTTGCTATTGATTTATAACTTTGTTTGCAGGAAAACAGATGAAAGCCTTTGCATAATAAGATTTTTCCTTTTCCAGAAAACAAAATGAAAAATGAACTTGGAAAAAACAGTATTTCTCTTTCTCTTTGAGGACTAGAAAACGCAGGGTACTTTGGCCTTTCTGTTCCATTGGTTTAAACCAGCTGACTAGGTCTACATGTGACTAAGCTTAAGTCGAAAAATACTGGAACATTAAAATGTACATTTGCTCTTCAGTGACACTAACAGCACTGGTAGAACAAAAGAAAAAGACCACAGACACCATAAGCAGTGAACACAAAGTGTGTGTGGAACCGATTAGCTTTAGCTTTGTGTGTTAAACAACATAATCCAGCTAAGACCAAGAAACAAGGCTGGTTTAAACTGGTTTTCTCTTAATAACCGTAAAGATTTAGATCCGTGTTTTACTATTTGGGTGCTCTCTAAATTCATCATTTTTCTTGGGTTTATTCTTAGGACAACAATATGTTGAGAAAAAATACTGATCTAAGTAGACAGCAAAGAATGCAAAATAGCATACATACAAAAACAACTGAACTCTTTTCTTTGAAATTCTTTTCTAATTTGACCAGCCTTTAAAAGCTGGTTGTAAATCTCTCTTTATGCAATCTTTTTCAATTATGTCTTTTTTGTCATATTGTTTTCTTTCTCTTTTGCATTTCTTAAGCCTTTTTTTTGGTTTAGAAAATCTATCTATCAATAAAAAATGCTTGTTATTCTGTATATTTAAGCTAAAGGTTTTTGAATGAATCAAAATTAGTGTTATCCTGTGACTGCATTCAGTTAATTTATTTTTTACAGCAATGCAACTAAAACAACAGCAACGTTTAAATCTTACATTCCCTAAACCCTCAATATGGTATCAGTGTGCAGCACGTCCAAAAGTGGATTATCAACACTGTTGCAGCATTGCAGGGCTCTGTGTGCCGGAGGTTGGCAGATTGTGGGTCTCGTGGTTGTAAATGGCGTGAGACCACAGCAGGTACACGAGCTCCTCGAGCGTTTCTCTTCAGACGGTCTTGATAATTTTTTGTCAAACTTGTTAAAAGGTTATCTTCGCACATTTCCAAAAGGCACCGAAAGTCGACCGTATTGATTTGAAGCGGTCTGCAAACATTCATAATGAGTTTGTCTGGAAATCTTGACAGCTTGGCAGTCACTGGTCGAAAAGAGCTGATGTAAGCGGCTGAGGAGAAGGAGACGGTGAGTGCCCCGGCTAAACTAGTCCCAATATATCAATTGTTTGTCTCTTGTATGGTCAGTTTGCTTTTTACTGCAGTGAAATTGTATACAAATGTGGCTGCATGATTAATCAGAACAGAGAAAAGCCTATTTATTATGACTTAAAGCTGTCTCGTGCAAGAAATAGACCGGTTTCTTCTCTTATAAAGTAACGTTAGCTCAAACTCGACGTCCACTTCCGTCACTAAGTCTGGTTTAAAGGGAAGGTTTACTGGAAAACTAAAGTTATGTCGTCATTTGTACTGTCGTTGTTTTCTGTTTTGGAGCGCAAAAGAAGATGTGAAGCAGAATGACAGGCTCAGTCACCATTCACTTTCATTGTATGGGAAGAGGTGCGTCGAATGTAAATGGTGACTGGAGGCTGAGGTGAGGAAAGGATGACAAATGCAGAACTGTCCCTCATTGCCACCTTCTGACACATGAATTGAATGAATTGTAGTCATACCTCATGGGCAAAAGCTTTGTTTTTGCTTTCAGTGTTGGCTCAGCAGATTTTGAGGTTGCTGAAAAATGTGTTAGTTTAACAGTGTGCCTGCATAAGGCTAGTTTTGTTTTTTAAACTGTTGGGTGCCAGTGTTGTTTTATTATTATTTATAATATTATTTAATAATATATTGAACAAGCTTTATTTTTAGCCTAAATGTTCAGGTTTTTATTTTATTTTAGGATTTTGTAATTTTATGCACTTTCATTTTCTTTATTGCATTTTTAAGGTCAGAAAATAGAAAAGTTAATGTCAAAGCATCCACAGCAATGGATAAAATTGACATTGTTTGGGGTCTTAAATCTCAGGGCCCTTCTTTCAGCTACAGGCTGATTTAACTGCCTTATGCAACAGGGTTTACTTTGGACTTTTCTCATAATACCCTGTATTATGTTGATTTCATAATGAAACAATGTTATAATTACAAGATTATTTAGCTTCTAGCTTTTTTTAAACAGTTAAAATATATACCATATCTGACATCTGTAACTTCAAACACATTATGAAGCCAGTGGGGCGGCTGGTGCCAAGCTTTTAATATTGTTGAATGCTCTGCTTCTATTACTGTCCTCGGCTAACAGTCAGGACAGGGCAGGTATCTTATTAGCTCTCCAGAGGTGAAGGATGGGGCGTAAGCTGGATCTCTCTGGTCTGACGGATGTGGAGGCTGAGCATGTGATGCAGGTGGTGCAACGGGACATGGAGCTGCGCAAAACGGAGGAGACACGGCTCAAGTGAGTCTTGTGCACACTTCCGTGTATTTGTAGCATCATTTTTAGGAATTGTCCTGCTCAAAATACACTACTGTTCAAAAGTCTGGGGTCAGTATGATTTCTGCTCGTATTCAGCATTCAACATTATTTCATTAATTAAAGTGAGAGTAAAGATATTTACAT
>JAUMHQ010000046.1:6348592-6364818 GCA_032361165.1 Enteromius paludinosus | reverse complement strand
AGCTACATACCTTCTATGTACATATCAGAGAACAATTTAAAATATTCTCTCAATGCATTCTATGGCACCTTTAAGTGTTGATAATTTAGAGCATACGCTGAGGTAGATTTGTATTCCTTAAAAATGACAAGAATTTTTTTTTCAAATAAAAGCTGTTTTGTTGGTAGTTGCTACGGTATTTGTGTGGTTTTTAGGGTGAAGATATGAATGAGTTTTTTTCATATTTTACTTCCCCTCATGTCATTCCAAACCTATGTGACTTTCTTCTGTGCAACATCAAATGTATTCTAGAAGGTATTTTGATATACGTGACCTTGGACCACAAAACCAATCATACGTTTTTTGATTGATTTATGGCTTGTTAGGATTGGACAATATTTGTCAGAAATACAACTATTTGAAAATCTAGAGTTTGAGGGTGCAAAAAAAAGCATTCTTAGCAATGCATATTAATAATTAAAAATCAAGTTCTGAAAAATGTACGGTAAGAAATGTATAAAATATCTTTATGGAACATGATCTTTACTTTTGCCAAGTAAGACATGATCCTGGATCAACATTAATGTCCATAATATAGACTTATGCCAATCCCTACCCCTAAACGTAGCCCTACCCAAAATGTATTCTTAAAATCAGTGGTAGATGATTAACAAGGGTTAACCCTGATCATTAGCCTAAAACATTAATTTCCTGAAAAATTATCCCTTAAATCTGATTGGTTAATGGAATGTGATCTTGTACTTGGTGAAATCACGCTCACTTGCTTTGAATTTACCCCAGCAACTTAATACTGGTTTTGTGTTCCAGGGTCACATATTTTTCCAAATAGACTGGAAGTCATTGGGCCCCAAATAAGATTGGTTACCAGCATTCCTTAAAATATCTTATTAATATGCTTCAAAGGTGAAAGAAAGTAGTATTTGGAACAACGAGGGTAGTGTAGTAAATGATAACAACTTGACAGTGCAGCACAGAAAACAAAAGTTTTCAATGTTAAGGATATACACAAAATGGACATTTATTCTGCAGATGAAAGGTCATATTTTTCATTATAGATTAAATGTCATGCTGTAAAAGGTTATGGCCTAGGGAAAAATGCTGCGCAGGTGTTAATTTTATCTTGGTTTGTTGGGCTCTTAGAATCTGTTTTATTTGCAAGCAAGGTGTAAAAAAAAGAAAAAATACCCTCTGCAGGACATAAGACTGATACATACCATCAGTGAGGATGCTGGTGGGAAGGTTTTTTATGAATAAGGGTGTGCTGGTGAGTTTGGTGGTGACTGAGGAGGCTGATGTGGGTGAGGATGTTGTAGTTATAGACGCTTCCGTCCCTCCTGTCTGCACCGCCGGAGTGCTGCTTCTGATGACAGGCTGCTTTCTGTCACAGCTCTGGCTCTTTGTCTTAAAATACAACTACAGTAAGTTAGTAAAAATAAAAGATAGCGGAACAGAGGAACGAAAGTGGAGGCATCCAGCATCTATTCACCTCCAATAAGCACCCACTGTCAACCCAGTCCTGACGATACTGGTCAAAACCACTGGAACATCTGTAAGAGAAACATTATTTGCATCTGTTGAGTCCAGTTGAAGCACACTGCACTTAATCTATTTGACTATTCAAGTGTGTACCTCCGCAGGCGACTGCACCAGCTACAGTTGAAGCCGATCTGAGCCGTAACACACGTCTCGCAGCTGGAGAACTGAAGGCAGGCTGACAGCAAGAGGAGAAACATTTCAATACTGATTAGTACTAGGGAAAGGTATATTAGAGTTCTATATAGAGCTTTTTTCCATCTGAGATGAATCTAGTTCTGTCAGCAGTGTAGACTCACTTGGTAGAGGAAGCATCTCAACAGCAGTGATGTTTGTGATCTTGGATTTTAAGAGCTCTAGCCGATGATATTCATATATTGTTCTTCTTCTAACATCTGTCATAAAAACAAAAACAATAGAACTGAAGGCGGGTATCATTACTGACAGTTAAAACACATTTCACATTTTAAAAAGAACTAAAATAAAAGTTGAAGTATTATAATTACTAAAGTTAAAACTGATGCAAAAATTTAACCCATTCTAATCAAAAAATGACCTAAGCATACAAAATAAAAATATAATTGAAACGATAACTAATAAAATAAGAATTATTTTCTCTTTTAAGAAGAGTTTGAGTACTTACTGGGAAGCTGTTCAATCTTATGAAGAACCACAAATGCATCAGAGAGCCCGACTTTCACAGGATGATTCGCTGAGCTGATTTTGCTAATGTCAATGGGAACCTAAAAGCATTTGAGAGTCTACGATCAAACCCTGCTTTATCTGTTATCTTGTAATGGGAGCTGTAAAACCAAAAAAGATCTAAAACAACCTCTTTATATGCAAAGGTGATTCTGCCATCCTTGTATAAAGCTGCTTGGAAGGTGAAACTGCCGAGACCAGACGCATCATGGAGATGCACACGGTCCCACTGCACCACTAGAGCTGTGCCTAACAGAACGGGGCTTCAATAAACAGCCTTTCAAATACAACACAATTAAATAAATAACAGCACTTTCAAATTTCTGTCTCATTGTACCATTATCACAGTAAATGACTGTGGAATTCTGGGAGATGCTCAGGTCGAAATTAGCCATGAGAGGAGCAATGTACTGAGTAGCGGTCAGCATTTTGTGGATAACATCTCCAGTGTAGATGAAACCTGAATAGAAATGCAATGTATTTGAAAAATACAATTCTGTTAAAAATGTGGGGTTAATAAGAAATAAATACTTTTATTATGCATTGAGAAAAATTGACAGTAAAAAAAAAACACTCACCCCCCGTAGCTACATGAATTTCCCTTAAGGGATGTCCGTAGAAAGGGAAATGGAAGGATAGGTTCACTCTCTACCAAGACAAAGAAAGCCTCACTAAATTATGTGCACAAAAATTAAGTAGCAATTACAAAAATACAAAGAAACTTGGAGATGATCGTACCACAGTTTGCCGATGTGTGTTGGAGAGAATTTCATGAACTCTTCCCGTCTCCATTTGCTCAAAATTTACCCACAAATCCTTGTCTGAACTGTCTGTGGGCCCATAGAATTTGGACGTGTAGTAGATATGGTCCATATCTCTCTGATTAAAACAGTTATACACATTACTTACAAACGGGAAAGTATATTATAAATATGAGTTAATATATTTCTGAATGATCACCTTAATGGATAAGTTATCATGACTCTCATTAGTCACAACTTCTGGGAAGTGCTCTGAATCCAATTTGCTGTGCTCTTTATAATGTTCCAGATCATGGTTCACACTGATCTTGTCTACAGGTTTGGATGAGAGTGTCCATCTTCTCCATCTTTTATTGTAAAACTTGAGGTTTACACCAGCACTCTCTCGATTGGAGAACAATGAGACCCCTGATGAACAAAGATTATCTATACAATATTATTTACTGCATTAACAATCACTGAATCATTGATAACCGGCATGAATGTGAATTTCTCTTTAAATCACAAAGAAGCTCTTTGGAGAACCGAAGAATGTAACATTGAAGATGTTTTTTTAGCAGCTGCGCAACTATGCATAAAAATGACCTTTTTATGCAAATAAACACAGTTCCTCACATCCTGCAGTGACAAGTGTGTGTCCAAAGTACTTCTTTCACAGAAGAGAGTGAAACATGCTCAGAATTCCTCATAGCGCTGGACGGGTGTGTGTGTGAGGGCAGGGCAGTGTTTTGACTGGGTTAACACAGAGTTTGCGGTGTCCTTTTCATTTGAATTCTGCCAGCGTCAACGAGTAGCGAGTAATCTGATGCTAATGTGAGAAATAAAATGATATTAATATCATAAAAGCTTGAGATCCTGTAACGCAAAGAACCATATGCTGTTCTTTTCCTGTCTGGCATTGTAAGTATGTGATATGCCCTCAGGTCTCTCACATTTATTTTCAACATGCTGACAGAGACCACACGGTACAGCGAGCAACCATGGGCCAAAAAATCTTCTGCATGGAGAGGTGCTTCAGTAAAATAACACATCATTTTGGATTATGAAAAATGTAAATACACATTGCAATTACACTGCGTCTTCGTAACAAAGCCTACCAACAATCTTTTTGTTCGAATTAATAATAATGCACGCCAATGCCTCTTAGATGATTTATGGGCCAGTGACACTAATTTTGTCCTGATTTTAAAAGTGTATTAACAATCTAATTCACAGGCTTCCACTTGAGCACATCAGTGATAAAATGCTTTAACAGTTATATTTTGAACTGAAATAATATATAGGTGGTCTATATGAATAGAGTTATGAATACAAGGTATGGTATGGGACATTTATTATTTTCGAGGAAAATTACGAAAACACAGTTTGTTGCTTTATGAAAGCCATCATATAAATTCAAAACCATACACAATCAACAGTTAATAATAAAACCAAAGCAGACAGTATTAAAAGGCCAAATTTTTAAAGTGGAAAAACTATAGCGTATAACTCTTATGGCGTATTTTGAAGAGCAAAAAAAAAAAAAAAAAACACAAAAATAATGACTTACCACTTGATGGCAATTCCTGTAAAGTCGTTTTAATCTGAATTACTGCAAAAATTCCTAATAAAAAATGTGGTCTTGCCGACGGTGCCATAACAAATTATATTAAATGTGTCTCCTTTGTACATTTAAATAAAAAGAGACGAAGCCAGAAAGGTAGCAGAACTGCACGCTGAGGCAGCGCGTGCTCCAAACACACCCACGCGAGACTTTCCAGTGACGTGCAGAGTTCAGTTTACATTAAAACAATCTTTTCCACCGCTGTCACTGAAAAAAAGACGATGAAATCTCCATCAGCAGTGGTTTTAATAATTTTGGTAACTACAGTATTTTTGAAGAAACTATGATGCCATGGTTACATTGTTTTACATGAAAGTGTGCAGACCTCATTTAGACGCAACTAACGTTATATTGTAACATTTTTCTAGTGCACTACTAAACGTAGCCTGCTTACACATTGCCATAGATCAGATATGAATTTTGAAGATGAGATTGAAGAAGAAAAATCTTTAAAGTGTTTTTTTTTCTTTTGGAAAAACACGTTTAATTATAAGGTATTTAACCACACTTAGAATATGACTCCCGAGCCGACCATGTTTCCTGAACATTAACAGCAGACTTTGTGTCAGCAGCACAAGCGGAGTCATATTAAACAGCGCTTCAGCAAACCTTAAAGTAGTTTGACAGAGACATCAGAGACATGAAAATCAACTTCCACCTTTCATTCTGAGTCATCTGAGCAATTAAATGATATTTTATCCTTGTTTGTAGGCATACTTGTACGGCCGAATGTGGTTGTGTGAGATTGTCTGTGCTCGTTTGAAAGGCAGCAAGACAGAGCATTGGCTTACCGTGAGGAAACTGGTTCCTGTGAGAAATGAGTGGATTAGGGGAATGTGACATGTCTCATAGAGCTGAGAGGATTCTCTGACCCTTTGGTTTGGAAAAGTCAAGACAGCCCTCTACTGAATGATGGTAGGTCAACTCAAAATGTAGGGGTTTAATAAAGCGGTTTGTGCAATGTATTCCTCCCAAGCCTCTGTTGCTGAGATTATATTTATGGAAAAAGGAAATAAAGGAAGTCTGTTGAAGGTCAAAACCCATTTCCAGTTCACCAGAAAGTTCTTGTAATTTGCCTAAACTAAATTTTGAGAGCAGTCATATGATAGTGTGTCATACCATAAAAAAACAAACCAAAGAGCCCTAAATATTGCGCAAGTGTTTACTGATAATATTTCAGCATGAAGTATTAAAGGGCTGGCTTCCCAACACTTAAAAATAAAATCTTATTAGCTATAGTTTATTTGCATGATGTAAAAGTGTACAATAAAAATAAATAGAAACACCTTTAAAAGGACAATTGATATGACAGACAATAGGGTATAACTTAAATAATCTATATGTGACCCTGGACAACAAAACCAGTCGTCAGTGTTAATTTTCAGAAATTAAGATTTATACATGATCTGAAAACTGAACAAATAAGCTTCCCATTGATGTCTGATTTGGATGGATAGGGCAATATTTGACCGAGATACAACTATACGAAAATCTGGAATCTGAGGATATAGAAAAATCTAAATGCTGAGAAAATCACCTTTAAGGTTGTCCAAATGAAGATCTTATCAATGCATATTACTAATCAAAAATTAAGTGTTAATACATTTTCGGTAAGAAATTGACTAAATACCTTCATGAAACATGATCTTTACTTACTATGCTAAGGATTTTTGGCAAAAAAGAAAAATCAATAGTTTTCACCCATAAAATGTATTTTTGGCTATTGCTACAAATATACCCCAGCGACTTAAGAATGGTGTTGTGGTCCAGGGTCACATATAATTGTTATCATATAATATTTGAAAATTGTAAGAATTGCACATGTATTGTCAAGGAGCCGTTTTATTGCGTTTACAGCACATGGCATCCTCTCAAGTTTGTGCTGTGTTAGGCAATGATTCAGTCAGTCAGGCATTTAAATGCAATATGGCTACAGTTAATCTAAATGGTTGGAGCATTGCAATTATTTATCGGTATAATAAAGAGACTTCTAAAGATTTGTGTCTGTCTGTGTCTGTGATTCTTATATTAAAGATGTATCATTAACATTCTGATGAAAGTGAAATATTCCTTAATTCACTGGGGTTGACATCCTCTCCTGTAGATGTTAATCCCTGGGAAAAAGAGCAGTGGAAAAACTCAAAGACAAATTCTTGCTACACTGCATGCATAATAGCTTATGTCTGTTGTCTGGAAAAAATACTCACACTCATGTTGCAGTCAAAGTGGCTATAAGAAAAGTTATGATCAAGCACGTCGTCTTCAAGTATAGATTCCCTGTAGAGAAACAAGACTATTCAAGGACGCTTCCTTTTGATCTCATTAAAGGAATAGGTCACCCAAAAATGTAAATTCTGTTATCACTTCCTGACCGCAGTGAATACAGGATAGAACAGTGAGTTCAGTTAGACATACAGTACAAGATGACATTAAGGACCGACAAGTGAGACTGGCACAACCGGGGTAAATATACACAAGGACATAATGGGAGAACTGAAAACACCTGGGGGACACAACTGGAGAATAATTACCTAATAACTTAATAACGAGGACAGGAACACCAAATATGGGCAAAGGCGGACACATGGGGAAAAAACCAAGAACAAAACCCA
Organism: Enteromius paludinosus; assembly: GCA_032361165.1. Classification (NCBI taxonomy): domain Eukaryota; kingdom Metazoa; phylum Chordata; class Actinopteri; order Cypriniformes; family Cyprinidae; genus Enteromius; species Enteromius paludinosus. The sequence continues at coordinate 6,357,607 of JAUMHQ010000046.1, read as the reverse complement.
CAGAATATGTAACACCATGTAATGAGCAGTACATACCTTTTTCTTTTTTTATTCAGCACAAAAAGGACAGCAACAACAGTAAATATCACAAAAAGTGTCACTCCCACTCCAACACCAATACCTACAGCTAAACAAACCAAATATTAGAGAACACACATTATATAAGCACAAATCACACTTTACAGCACAATCTATTTCATTTACCCAAATACATATGAGCAGGGTTCAAAACATGAACATTTGCCAAGTGCCAAATTGGCCAGTAATCTCATATTAAGTTAATTAAGTTACCATTAAAAACACATAAGGTTGCAAATGTTATGATTATGAGAAATGTTTCTTAAGCAGCAGATTAGAGTGATTTCTTAAGGATCATGAGACACGATCTCAAACTTTTGAATAGAAGCATAAATAGTTGATTTCACAATTATAATACAGTATTCTGGTGATGATAAAGTAACATTAACAACTTTAAACATTTTCAATTTACCCTCCATTGACGGGAGTAGCAGAATGTACATCTGGACCCTGCTCGTGAGATTATGTAAGACCGGCATGCACTCACACTTACTGTCACGGTTGTGTGGAGGTGGAGAGGTGGGATATGAATCACAAGGCCCTGGAATGACGTGAATATCATCAATAGCTATACTTCCTTTGGGACCTGCTCCCTTCAGGAATTCAAATATAAACTGTGGAGAGAGGAGAAAAACAATGATGTGCTGTACACATATTTTGATGTTTTGTTTTGAGTGAATCTTAGAATGATTCAAGTTGATCGAAGTCTGCATGATGGAGTTTGATACCCAGAAAGGCTCTTGGTACGCCACATAGACGTTGGCTCTCCTCCACACATCACCCTGATCTCCTGATTCCTCCCATACTATTTGGCCAAACTTATTCCCGCTGTTATGGGTGGTCCTGGGGAAAAAAAAAGTGTCTATGAATTGTGATCTATGTTCATAAAAGGTGTTTTTTGGCCATGGTCCGGTACCTGTTATTTTTGTATAACTTGAGCGTCCCAACGTTGTATCCATACATATGATACCAGAATGTGAAGCAGTGCCCTTTGCTGTCAGGGGTGAATATCTCACTCAGGATCATGGCAGTGTTTCCCCAGGCCCCCACAGAACTATCCATATAAAGGTAATAACCTAAAAACATACAAGCATCACTGTCACTATTTGCATCTGCTATTTTCATGTGTATTACAGGAAAGTGTCACCAGTGCCTGCAAGTTGTTAAAACCATGTTTGTTTAAAATGCAAATTTTGCAAATCATCATCCTGTCTTTTAAATCACTTAAAAGGAAGGTTTATTTAGATACAATAATTGAATTGTCAGTGATCTTTTCTCTGTTACACTGTTGCAACTAGTTGACTCGCTGTACATCCCTTTAATAACAGGAGTAAACAGTGCCATGGTTTATTTCCTGATTCAAAAAACCCCCACAAAATATATTTATACATCCTTCATAAACCAGTTCTAACATTTTAAGGAAGCTCAGTGACCTCTTTCAGCTCACCTGTGGAAGTGTTGGTGGAGTGATCCACACTGGGTCGTGTGTGGTTTCCAGTCCCTGCCTGGGCTCTGAGCCAGTCAGTGTCATCCACCTCCAACAGATTCATCCAGCTGCAGAAGTTCACCTCAAAGTCACACTGTCCTGAAGCAGTGCAGGGATAGTTTGAAAGCTGAACATCATCAAGTGCTATGACTCCCTGTTCAGTTTGGCCTGTAATCCCCTCCACCACCATCTGAAAAGACAGCTGTATTAATACGGACACTCCTGCAGTTACACATCATTAAACTCAATGACACAGACTGTAGTTTAGTAAACGGATTTGTGCAGCTCGTGATCCTGCATGTAACTTTTTGGCCATCATATGCAATAATCTGTAATTATAAATCTTGAAAATATGTGCCAGATGTTGTGATCGGTCACCACACCGAGCACTGATTCAGGGACTCACCCTGTATTTTGACCCTGAAATGGTTAGAGGAGCCTGAGCAAACCTCCACATTCCACCCTGTTCTCCAGACTGGGTCACCAGCAGGGGTCGATCTTTGTCTGAGAACTGTTGATACACATTTAGGGTCCCACTGCCCTGTCCCTCCAAGTAATACCACAGCTGAAGACACTTGGCATCACCTAGAAAAGAGCATTGTTTTTTTTTTTCATGGGAGTTTTCTATCCCCCAAGGTAATAGTTCAGAAAAGTTCACAGTTGATATGAAGAGATGCAATTCTCACCTGTTTGAAGCAGAGGAGATGTCATTCTAGCAGTATGTCCTTGCACATGGGTAGGCGCACTTTCCATAGAAAAGTAGTATCCACTCACTGTGTTGGTTGTGTGATCGAAACCAGGTCTAGATTTAGATTTGACATTATTTCCTGACACTCGGATCCATTCCAGGTCATCATCAGTCTGCTGTATCCAGCCACAATCCCCCTCTTCAAAGTCACAAATTCCTTCTGAAACAATTATGAGTTGGTCATATAAACATTAATTTATTAAAAAAAAAAATTATTACGAGATGATATTAAAATTCTGTCTGATATAATAGCTTCTGTATTTGTTAAAACATTGAGGGGCACCCTCCAGGGGCACTTTCTGCATGGTATATTTAAACAAGTTGCTTCTGACATTAATAAATGTCCTATTTTTGTCACTGAGCTGACAGTTCAAATTTGATACTCAAAATGGATATAGATGGATATATACAACATTATGTTACAGCTGTGTGCCAAATGCTTGTGGTTCTCTAGCAAGCATGGAGGACATTTCAACAGGACAGTGTGAAAAACTTCAGACCAAATGCTAAGCTATGTTATTAATTACCTGTGGCAGCACAGGCACCTTTAGTGACAGATAAATCGTCTATAGCAATATGACCAGACGGCCCTCCAACTGAAGCCTCAATTAATATCTGATGAACTTCTGTCAGTTTCACATGACTCTGAGCCATCTGCCACTCAGTCCCCTGAGAACCCTTCCTTTGCCACATCTACGGTTTTAGAGGGGAAACAAATAAAAAATTGTGGTTAGTATAAAACATATTTTATTGTAAAACATTTACTACTATAAGAGCAAAACATTTACAATTTAGTAGAAATGCATTTCTTACATGTCAAGTTAGAAAAACCCATACAAATGCCCTGAAAATTCTTGTCTTACTGGTGTGATATGGTCAGATGAAATGTCATATGTAGACATTTTTAGTGATCCCACTGTTGATCCAAACATGTGATACCAGAATGTGAAGCAATACCCATCAGGTCCAGTTGGGGGAGACAGAGGAGACTTCAGATGAGCGGAATCCCCTGTATTGCTGTGACCTGAGCTCTTGATGTACAAATAATACCCTGTAATATAGCAAGAGACACTTAATTAAGACATGTGATGATTGAGCTGATATGGTGCACATGGTTGTTGGCACACCATTTCCACTGGTGTGGTCACCCGGAGGACCAGCATTTGGGCTCTCAGTAGGTCCGCTCCATCTCTCCCAGTTTAGGTCCTCTGAAGCTCCCTGGATCCATGCACACAAGTTCTCCTCAAATGAGCATGTGGCCAAGGAAAAGTCTGGAGTACAGGAAAATTGAGACACAATCTTATAATGTGCACTCTGTTTGTTTAGAAATGGAAAGTACCCCCCTGTGCAACATGAACTATATTAGTGCATAGAAGTTTCTAGTTTCTTTCATTTCTAGACTAATGGCATGGCACAGTACAACACAATAACCTGGTGTCATATGATAAAAGCAACATCACTTCCTACCTGGAGGTTGGTAGTCTTTCTCACAGTTATAGAAAGAGATATCATCCAGGGCCATGGTCCGAGTCGTAGACATAAAATCATCCTGTCTGAGTGAGGTCTGGCTGCTGAAAATGATCTTAAATGGGACACAGGAAAATGCAGAAAACCTGCCTGAATAAGTGTATGAGGCGAGATCCTAGAGGATTAAAGGTCAGATGATTGAATGTGCACAGAAGGTGCTTTGCGTCCCACACACATTGACATTGGCATACCCTGTAAGGCTGCTCTTGTTTGGCCAGTGGTAAGTGTTCTGGGACCCACTGTGCTGAAGTGCTGCTGGATCGTGACCAAAGCAGTTTCCTGTCCTCCTCTCCCTTCTGCAGGATCACGCTGAGATTGCCTGCACTTCCTGCACCCATGTGGAAGTGAAACCTAGTGTGCAAGAGATAAACAAGAGAAGACAATTGGGAACAAGGAACATGATTCAGTGTTGTGTAATGGAAGTATTTGTTTGTTTCACAAGATGTTGTCACTAGTTATGCACATCATCATTATGAATGTACTCACAGAAGCTGACAGTATGCAGAGCTGATAGGCAGGGATGGGCTCTGAAACACAGCCTCATTCTTAGATGGATCCATGATATATGTCTGCATGTAGTGCCCTGAGTAGAAGTAGAGGGTTAAAAAAAGAAAATGAATTTGATTTGTTTTGATATGTAATGTTAATAGGATCTATCACTGAATTACCTGTTCCAGTGGTGTGGTCAGTGGGTAGGTCTGTGCCGTTTGAAGCCTTCACCCATTGCCATTTGTTAGGACCTACACTTATATCACTCCATTGACACTGTCCATTCTCAAAATTGCATGGACCTAGAGAGATACAACAACAATCATACTACTTGTAATAATAAATATTATACATACTTCTAAAAAAAATCTAATATTTAACATGGAATTATTATATTATTATAATCAAATAATCATATATATATATATGAATATTAGTTCTGTCAAATGATTATTCAGAATCCAAAATAAAAGTTTTTGTTTACATAATATATGTGTGTGCTGTACAGTATATATTGATTATTCATATATAAATACATGTATAAATTACACATACATATATATATATACACTACTATATACTATATATATTTATTTATTTATTTACATTTATTCATATGAACGAATGAATAACTCACCACATGTTTCTTCATCTTCCCCTAGAGGGCAGTCTAGGACATAATTACACTGAGAACCAAGTGCAATGCATGTTACACCATCTGACCTCCAGCAATGAAATTCATTCTCCTAAATTTGACAAACCAAGTGTTAGCAAATCCATAGAGATTTCACAATGCAAAAATTAAAGAAGCAGCAAAAATGACTATGGGACATATTCATACTTCCTCATTGCACACAAGTCACTGTATACAATGTATAGTAGATTTACAGCTGAAATGTCCTCACCTTACAAGGGTTGACTGTTGGTGAAGCTGGAGGAGCATCGGTCATTGATGGTGTTGTTGTAGCTGGTGTCATCGTTGGTTCAGGTGTGACTGGCAGCTCACTGTTGTCAGGATCATGAGCACAAGTCAAAGAGAAAGAAATATCGTCCACTGCTGTCTGTGGCACATGAGCCTCACCCATTCCCACATACTGGAGAACAATCTGAAAATAAAGTTTAGCCAGTTTTTTTTTTACAGTAGCCTATTAAATGCATTAAATGATGTAACCGACTTGTATACTATAAAAATCTGGTACCTTGCTCTTAACTGAGGTAGAAAAGGTGACTTCCGCCCTGTGCCAGAAAAAGCTCTGTGTCACAGTCTTCTCCCAAAATATATGGTCATCAGTTCCATTACGAAGTGTTCTCAGTATGACGACCAGCCTGGCAGATGTGCTATTTTCACTATGAGAGTAGTGGTAGAACCTCACCTACATAAACAAGGTGCATAAGTTCATATGAAAGAGGCTGTATGTTTCTTTATTTAACTGACACATGAGTTCACAGTGACTCACAGTGCAATCACTGCTGGGCAGCAGGGTGCTGGAGATGATCTCAGCAGTCTGGATCTCACCCAGACCATGTGCTGGCGTAATGTAATGACCTGGAACATGACACAAACATTTATTATAAGAGGACAATAATATCAGTGGTACATGAAGCATTCTCTGTTCTACTATGAAACAATAATAAAGAAATATACTACTATATACTGTACTATAGGTACTATTATAAGTAACTCAAAAAATGATGTTTACCATATTTTGGGATAATTTACACAAAGTTTGGCCATTACTACAGTCTTTAGTGTCATATGAGCCTTCAGAAACCCTTCTAATATGCTGATTTGGTGCTCAAGAAAAAATGTGTATTATTATCAATGTGTGATTGGTACGTACACATAACAAATCACAATTTAACCCCTGGGTGTTATTGTACCTGCTGCAGTATTGCGGGTTTGATCTCTTGGTGGTCCATACTTAGGCCAGGCCTGTTCTCCTTTCCACAAAATCCAGCCAGCTTTCGAGTCACTCTTTTCCCACAAACACATGCCATGCTCGAAACTGCAGCGATGGGTAAAACCCTTCACATCTAAACAGACAAAAACCGAGATACAGTACAGTTCCTCACACTATGTATCTGTCTTGTGCATTTCAAAAGTGCCTTCACAGCTCAACAAAACAAATATAACATGACAGACCATTTAAACGAAATGATTTTTTATCATTTAAACAGACCTCACACGTCTAACAAAGCATTATATTTTATCCAAACCCACAGTCATACCACAGAGCTCTTCATCTGTGCCATCACCGCAGTCATCGCTGAAGTCACACACTCTGTTTGGCTCCACACACACCTTGTTTGAACATGTAAACATTCCCTCTTGACAAGACTCTTGAGGCCCTGGAGAAGAAATAATAAACGATTGTGACCAATGTCTTTAGCCATTACATGCCATGGTTAAGGTTACAGTTATCTGACTGCTTTAAATCTGATTTATCAGTCAGAATAAGTTTATGTGTTTGTAACCTGCCTGGCAGAGGGCAGTTAAGGAAGGAGATGTCATCTATAGCGATGTCCCCGAGCTCACTGTAGGTTCTGGTAGCCTCGAAGAGGAGAGTGAAAGCTTGATGTGTACGACCCACGTTTAACTCTGCATGATGCCAATCATCTCCATGATTACCAGACATCCACCACAAAGGAGTCTTTCTAGGGCCCTCCTGGAGGAACACTTTCAGTTCCCCAATGCCTGGAAAAGATGTGATAATGCAGATATAAAAATTAGAGAACTAAATATTTGAGTATTACCAGAAATACTGTAAAATCTCAATATGTTACGCAATTTGTCTACACTATTAAGCATTAATGTACAAAAAATACTGAATTTATGTATAACTAATGATTATCTAAGCTATTCAATAATGATTGCCACATTAGCAACTAATAATGAGTCTGAAATAGAAGGCTTTGGCTGACTGTGTTAATTAACAAGTTAATTAGCACTATTAGTTAATAAAATAAGTTATTAGTCAATTAATCCACAATGACATATTCAATTGATAACAATTCATATATGAACTAATATATTAACCAGACATACTCATTATTAGTTGCTAACGTGGCAATCATTAATGAAAAGCTTAGATAATCACGAGTTATACATTAATTCAGTATTATCTGTGCATTAGTTAAGCATGAATTAACGTTTATTAGTGTACATGTAATGTAAAGTGTTACCAAGACATCTAGTCTTACCCTCTCCAAACATGTGGTAGTAGAATTCAAATAGACACTCATTGCTGGCCTCTTTCATGGCGGGACTCTGTAGAGCAGCGTAGCTGTTCTTCTCACCACGACTGGCTTCTACTGTCATGTACCAGCCTAAAACAAGTAAATTTTTTTATTATATATCACAGATAACATTCTGTTTTCACTGTTATTTAATTTATTCCAGTTCAGTTTGTGGTCTGTCACGATCCAGTATCATTTACTCATTAATGTCTTCTTGATTTAATGCTATTTCGAACCAAAATATAATTTGCATTTGCAGTTTACAATACTAAAATTGCTACATTTTTTATTTACTTTTTTTCATGATATATACAACTGTGCTAAAGAGTACTGGTAAGAAATGCATCATGGTTCCAGAAAAACTGTTTTCAACTTATACATATGAAAAAACTGTACCAAAATGAAAATGGTACATGAAAAAAGTAATAGATTTATTCTGGGATATTTGTTGTCTGAAAGATTTTACCCAGCTCTGTGCCAGTAGTGTGGTCCACTGATGGTCCAGTGTTGGCGGTGATTGTACCATTCTGATCCCTTTCCCAAACAAACTGCCCAACACTGATATCTTTCCATTCACAGGTGCCTGTCTCGAAGTCACAGTCAACAAACACTCCGCTTTCCACACTGATGTCTGAATGTAAATCAATAAAAAAACATTAACCATTCCTCAAATAATGCTTTAATAACACAAAACTATTCTTTTTTTCACTAAGTAGAAAGCACTGAGCCGTTTACCTTTACATGGACCATTTGTCAGTCTAATGTCATCCACAGCGATGTAGCCTTCACTGCCCGTTTGAGCCTCTATATGAATCTGATATTAAGGTTTACAAATGTTACATGGTAGGATTACAAATGGGTAAAATATAATTTTAAACGCTTTCCAAATAATAGATGGGTAGTTCACACCTGAAAGGGTTTGGCCTCAGCTATAGTGACAGAGACATTTTTCCAGTTGCTCCCAGTGATCTGTGTTTCAAACAACAGTTCATGCTCGGTTGCACCTGAATCTAATAGCACTCGAAGGAATCCAGGGTCCCTGCCAATAGAAAAAGTGCACCGTAAAAACAGCATTAATCACAGCTGACAGTTCAACAGTGAAAGAAGGGGTGTCTTTAGCCAAAGCAGAAAGATGGGAAAGCAAGAGCAGACCTTCCAGTCATATGGTACCAAAACTCAAAACAGGAGTCACTTGTTGGCTGGATCTTTTCTGAGATCAGCACAGAATGACTTTTTTGGCCTTGCGTGTTCTTCTGAGAAGGGCTCAAAAGAAACTTGCCTGAAAGAGCAACAGGAAAAATGATGATCATCTTGGGTTATGTCTAATCAGTTGTCCTGGGGCCTATTTCTCAAAGGAGGTTAAGTGAAAACTTAGTTAGTTAACCCTGAGATAAGGGAAACTCTGGGTTTTCCGTTTCAAAAAGGCAGGTTTGTCAAACTCGGGAAGCAG
>JAUMHQ010000046.1:6309788-6322361 GCA_032361165.1 Enteromius paludinosus | reverse complement strand
CGATCGTAACGAGGGGAAGGGTTAGCTGATTGCTAACAGCTGCGGGTAATTCGTCCGCGTTTCACTCGAAATTAAGTAATTGTCAAAACTTTTATTGAATAAATCATACAATGATAAGTAACTGCTTTGTTCTATTAATTTGTTGTTTTATAATTTAGTATTTAATTAAAAGAAAGTCAAATGTCAACACAATGGCAGTCTAGCTGGGTGTAGCCTGGTTTTTAGAAGACGCTGCTCTGTGGGAGACGGTGGACTGAAGCAGGATGTGATGCTGTCTGCTCAGTACCTTAATTAAAAAGGACCTCAGGGAGTTCACTGACACAGACAAGGGGGTTTCATTCAGTTTAAAGCCGAGCAAAATTGGACTCTGTAAAGAGCCGATAATAAAACAGAGCATTTGTTGTTGCCCATTCATGGTTAGCCACGGTGCTTCTTAACTGTTTTTGGACTGTCTAAAGGAACAGAAGAAAAGGTAATCCGTCAGTCGCGTGTAAAGCATCGATTTTGTAGAGCTCAAGATTTAACACTGATGTACTGTTTCAACCAAGGCATTTGGTGATTAGCTTTTTGACACAGCTACCTTGTTACTTTGACAGAGGAAAAAGAGCCGTGCAAAATTTATGAGCACATCTAAAGCTGTGATGTATTTCGGTCCTTGTGGCCAACGTCACTGGCAGCAGGAACGGGCAGCTGAGAGAATTATGGAGTTGCAATCTACCTTGGCCTTCTCCAACTGGACTTGGGCATTCTTCTCCTTCTCCTCAGTGGCCCCTGAGTCCTGACGGTCCGCCGAACCCTTTTCAAACAAGAGTAAGAACCAGCATTATTATAACACCTAGATTAATTCCCTTTCACAAGACATATCTTTGAATTCTGACAGAGTTGACATGATTAAGATGAAACTGTGCTGCCTTTATAATGAAAAATAATAAAAACAAAATATAAAAGCAGAGAGAATTCTAACCAGGTACAAAGACATCATCATTACGATGTCATAAAATCATCAAATGCATTGATTTGTCATTTTCAGTCGAGATCACTCCACTATATAATGACAGTGTTATCAAAGTCACAAATGATCCCAAGCTTTCGCCTTCAGTGCTCCTTCATCAAATTTTATTAGCAACTCCTCACAAAGGGCAGTGTTCAAAGTCATGCAGAGAATTTCTCAGTAATGTCAGGCAATAAGAACTCAAAGTAAAACCATTTAGCTCTGTCAAATTGAGCTTGTAAATTGATGAGCATCATTTTTCAACACTAATCTATGCAAAGTGCTAACACAAAACAAAGACTGCATTCTAAAAAAAATCCATAACACAGTGTCCATAATATTTTTAAACCAGAGATGTAAAAAGCAGTGATTATATGAAATCTTCATGCTGAAGTATGTAATATTAGATATTACACTATAGTTTGAAACCTTCAAAATCTTATCATGAGAAATCAAAGCTGTGGAACATACGGCCTTGCATTGCCAATAAATAAATAAATGTATTAATCATTTTTGTTAAAACATAATTTGCTTTAAAAATATGGTGAGGTTCATTCTCCAGACAAAACAACAAAGCACATGCCAAGTGAGTAAGAAAATTAAACCTAAATGAAGAAAATATACCTGCTTCTCAGGTAAATTTGTCTTACTATTCAATGGAAATACAGCATCCATACAGTAGCTATTTTAAAAGAAAACGACAAACCACATTTTAGTCATTTGCATTTCTTAAAATTCATTCCATTTCTAGTTAAACTTTCCAAATATAAAACAGTTCCACAATGTCATGTAAAAGTCATGATGACTGAAACACACAAAGCACACTCTCTCCCAAAGCCACACCTACGCATGCTCACATGCACATTAACTCGCTGACAGGAATGGCACCGTGACAAGCCCCTCGAGAGACACTGGTGGCATGCAGTCCCACAAACTCATTCTGACCTTAATATAAGGCTGATAACCTTGCTAAAAAATCCAACACTACTGGTCTCGTGCATATGTTGTGTTTTGGATACTGAAGTGCTGGTTAGCCGACTACTTCTGGCTGGTAAAGTTGTAAAGGCTGTAAATGATTTTAAAAAGTATATCAATGTGAGCTTATAAATATTGTGCTCACAAGTGTAAAATAAACAGGCTTAACGCAGGACCCACTGGAGAAACGACTCAAGGGCATGCAGCAAAACATAGTTTGCGATGAAAGAAATGAGGTTAATTAGCAGAAAAGGTGGTGAAACAAGATTGGGAAAAGTAATGAATAAAATGAAGAATTAGAGGAGACTGGGATAATTGGAGGGTGGGGAGCGGAGGGTGCTTTTCCCATAGGCACGGTCATGTAGAGGTGCTCGCTTTTGTTTACTCATGTCTGCCATAGACATCTGTTCACTCAGTGCCGCCTCCCCTGCAAGTCAATGTCACGGAGAGAGCAGTACAAAACGCTCCTGAATTATTAACCAATGCCACGCTCTCCAAGACGCTCTTCCAACCACTGAGTTTAGTGGGGATCCGGATCATTTACATTCTCTTTCTTTGGTGTATTGGAGAGTGAAGCCTCTTCACGGTATTCAAAGGAATCTCACTACATTAATCACTATATTATTACTTTAAGATTTATAAAAACTGGGGTTCGTAAAAGAACTGCAGGGGGTTTGTGAGTTTAATGAAAACCAAAAAAACAATTAAACCATTAAAAAGTACATTTTTAAATAATATCAGTATAAAACAATTTCTAAACTTCTAAACTATTTTTAATATGTTTATATGCATCATGTCATGTAACCATTAACAAACATTAGAGAACTGTGAAACATGTAAATAAGTCAATGACAATCAAGGATTTACGACAAGCAAACTTGAGATTGTTCAAATACAAAAAAATTATATTTGTGTCATTTTTAAATGAAGTGATTTTAGTGTTCAGGTGAACTGGCCATAGCTTGAAAAAAGGTCAGGTGGTGCAACCGTGATTTATATTAAAAGTAATTAATTTTCCTTCTTAGTAATTAAAGTACTTAGTATACTTTAAACTCTAAACACTTTATTTATTGGGGACTTAAAAAACAATTATGCATGTTAAGGAAATTAATTAATTTTAAGATAAATCACGGTTGCACCAGATGAAATTATTTTTTATCACAAATGAAAAAAACTGAATTTGCTTAATTCAAAACTCTATTGTGAATTTATGCGCATACAACATTCTTAATGTTTGAACAATTGCAATAGATATTATTATTTTTGTATTTGTCGAAAATCTTTATACATCATTGACCCAAATATAATATTTTTTTCATTAAAATAATTAAAAATGAAAAAATATTTACTTCGAGTAAATATATCTGGTGAAAGTTTCCCTGCATTACATGCAAATAATGAGCCTTTCTGACTGTAAAAGTGCGATGGGCTATTTTAGAAAATACATTTTCAATTGTGAAAAAGAAGAATTATGGATAATTTATCGCTATTATATTTTAAAGTGTCATTTCCATCTAGTTAAAAGTACTTAATTTTCATCATTCTCCAGATTACATGTAATCAGTTACTACCCAGCTCTGCAGATAAATATCGCACTTGTTTTTGTGTAAACCAGACACTGGACTTCAGTGTTCTTTCATCTTCAAAGGATACTGATGAGTCTGTGATTGGCTTAGTGCAACACCAATTAACAAACCACAAAGTGAGCGTCAGCTATCAGATTGAGATTGAGGTCTCTGCAGAGCAAACGTGGGTGTTTCTGAATTTCGGAGCATTTTCATATGGCTGGGTATTTCTCGATCATGTTCCCATTGCCTTGCTGAAGAGACCTATGATTGATCAGATTTGAATACCCTGCAAGACAAACCTGACCTACAGGGGTGTAAAAAAGTATTTAGCATTATTCCTCTTTGGAGAACTAAACAGTTGCAAATAAACAAATCAATCAAAATGTAACAAGGCACAAAGAGAGCCATAGATACTGCATTTAATGTCTCATTTTAAAATCATTATTTCATTTTGCTGTTGCAGTAATAAAATGAAAGTGTGGCCAAGTATGGTGATCCATATTCAGAGTTCGTGCTCTGCATTTAACCCATTCAAGTGCACACACACACAGCAATGAACACACACCCGGAGCAGTGGGCAGTTCTCTCCATTATCTCTATTGGATTCAAGTCTGCATTCTCACTAGGCCACACCAAAGCATTCAGTTTGATTTTTTTTAACAGTTCAGATATGGTTCATTGTCCTGCTGCATCACTCCATTAGACTTCTGCTCATGCACAGACGGTCGGACAATCTGTTTAAGGAGTGTCTGGAATGTTGCAGGTTGTCCAGGTCCTACAGTAGCAGAACATAACCATCACTCTGCTGCACTATGACACTGTTACAGAATCAGAACCCGCTTTATACCAAAATAAAGTTCCATAATGAGTTTTTCACAGGGCCAATCGGAGTCATTATAATTGTTAGAATGATTTGAAAACTTTGTTCTTTGCATTTTCTAAGAAGCCCATTGTTTAATATATAATTGTATTACTATAAAGGTAATCCAGATTGATGATATTACGAAATACAAGTGAGGAAAAAATATTTTATCATTCCTCATCAATACAATAGAGAACTATGTGTGTGTGTGTCTGCATTAAGGGATCGAGGCGAGAACAGACGTTGCTATGGAAACCTCCAGAAAAGGAAATGTGCTGGCTATGCAGTAAATTTCACATGAGGTGCATGACTTAAAATCTAGACTTCTCACTTTCCAACTACAACATACTGTAAAAATCATTACATTTTTTGGATTTTTCATAAAAAAACAACTCAATGTACTGTGCACTTTAAAAAAACTGATTAGGACAGTTAAAAGATTTTGATTAATAGACACAAGTACATCACAGTATCACACTAGTGGATTTTTTAGTCCAGTTCTAGAATGGTTTGAGTTCTGGGCTGTGCTCCAACATCCACCTACTGCAACCTGTGTGACTCCTGCTAGCACACCACAGAACATGTCATGAGATTTGGGTCAGATCCATTTAGTGAGTCAGCACCTTTCACTTCAACACCGGGAGTGCAGCAGGAGCCGGAAATTTAGTCAAAATGTTTTTTCTCTCTGAAAACACGCTTATAAAAAAACTGAGACTTTCGTTTTTTTAAGTAGATTCAGGGCTATGTTCAGCTTGGTCTTGGGTGAATGCATGGATGACGGAAAATATGATTTTCTGAGAGGTCCAGGAGGTTTTCTGGAGTGGAAGAAACACAGGACAAAATGTGGAAAGAGGAGCAGGACACTTTCTTATTTGAAACTGCCTCCTAATCTAATTAAGACTAAGATTAAGATTTCCTGACTGATGCTAAATGAGCTCTGGCAGGTCGCCCAGGTATTCAACTGCTCTGTATTCTAGGTTATACCAACTGTTACTGTTTGTACAATTTACAGTAATGACTGTATAGATTTTTTTACAACTTATACTTGTCATTTTTAGTAAATAAAGCTATCATCTTGAAACAGACAGATAACCATCAAATACAGAAGACTAAACTATTTCTGATTGATTTTATAATTCCGTAATAGTACAATAAGAGTAGCACATCTCCACTTGAAATATCAGATATCATAACACAATAAACACTGATAAGGAGCGTTTATCACGATGATCAGATTTTAGAGATGTTTTTAGTGTTTTCCCGTAAACATATGCTGCAATGTATAGAAAGGTAAGGATCTGGCCCATTCTGTACTAAAACAAAACTCACTATGAGACCTATGGGAGAGACACTCATGAACATTACGTCTCTTATTCTCGCTGTTGCCTCCTGGTCATGATTGCTTCTCTGTAAGGAGATTAAGATGGCATGCGTCAATCCAGGATTTGGAGAGAAAGAGACAAATGCAAACTCGTCCTGTCCAATGGACAACACTGCTGATGCAGACTAGAGTTTCACACGTCCTCAACGACCTGCCGCTACAAAACTATTTTATTTTTTTTTTTCTCAGCAGTCAAAAGTTACTGCTTTTCATTTTTAGAGTCTGTTTTCTAGTTAAACATGTCTAAACCAGATGACAAGGCAAATTAAATCGGACATAGAATTTAAAAGTTTATTTTTCTTGTTTTTCTGCCAGTTGTTTCATACTGTGCCAACTACAGTATGAAAAAGAAACTTGATTTAACATGAATTTTGAAAATGCCAATTGGGGAACGAAAAAATAAACTTTGAAATAATTATTTTTAGTGCATACAATTTGAATTGAAAAAATATTTGATGTTTAGGTACAGTATTCCTACTGGAAATCATGGCGCAAAAATATACAAGCAAGGGAATTGTTTAATGCCACTTTGACAGGTCAGGAATTTTTTTATTCTAAGTATGTAGTAAAGCAAACTATTCGTTCAGTACTTTCCAAAAAAATACCCCACACCTGTTCTATATTTAGAAATCATTTGAGAAACAGCTGAGTTTTGTAATCCTGACAATTGGAAAAGGATTATGTTCATAACACTGCTCAGCACAATTCCATCACTTTCAGCATCGCAATGATTGTGCAACCTGTCACGTGGAGGTTACACCTCAGGACAATTTTACTTTTGACATAGAAAACATGTAGCATAGGCAGAGCACTCTTTACCCCAGTACTGGTGCACACACAGCGTATTGTCTATGGTACATAAAAGCAATGATGCATAGCAGCTCAAGCTCACATGGATTACAGCTGAAAGCAACAGATGGCACTCTCCTCGAATGGCACTCTCATGTCTACCTCACCATCATTCCCTCACAAACACAGAAGCACTAACACACAAGACGTTTTACCTTTTTCTTGGGTGGCATGCCCACTTGCTCGCTTTCCTTTTCGTTTCTCCACGATTAACAGCTTAAGTAGTGGTCAATTTGATGTTCTCACAGCCGAGATTGACCAGCGACTGAGAAATATCCATGTACTATCCCCTTTAATCTGTTCCGTCCCAGGACAGCCAGCCAACTTTGTCAGATGAGCCCTAAGCAGGTTTTACGGCATGTTTTGCGTTTGGTGAAAATCATAAAGTTGTGAGCCTCGGGTTTGTCTGATAGTTATCGCAAACAATGAACACCGAAAGTCTCTCCATGAGTGGATACACGAGCAGTGTGAGCAGCTCTCGCTGTGAGTGGAGTTTGCCACACTACTCCTCCACCCTCCCCCGCTCTGAAGGGCTTTATTCCACAGCGTGGCATCTGTTGCTCCAAGCACGAGCTGCAAACCTGTGCGATTAGCAAAACTGCTATTTGGTATGTGGTATATATTTGGACAACTCATAAAGTTTGGAGATATGGAGATACTGATGTTTGACAATCCTTAATTGCAACTTTAGAACTACACTTAAACCTCACAGACCAGTCAGTAGATTTAAAACTAGTCATGAGTTGAGATATGAGCCCTGGGGAGCAGGGATTGCTACCGTTTTATTACATTATTGAAAAACTAAAACTGTTTAATGTTGCGGTAGATGGCACACATACGTCTGCAAGATGTCTGTTAAAGATCTCTTGATCTGGAAAGCATCTGCTGTCTAAAACGTCTGGCAGATATCTTTCAGATATCAGTTTTACATACGTTCTAAATCATAAACATCTTAAAGACATCTTATAGACGTCTATTTGACATCTAAAAGGAGACGTCCAATAGACGTATTGCAGATGAGCAAACAACCTAAATAATATGTCTTCCAGATGTAAATGCAGACATCAAATAGACGTCTCCTAGATGTATGCGTGCCCGGCCGCAGAACCTGATTTTGCTGAGTTCGGTGTGTCCCTGGGTCAAGATGTTTGTTGACCCTGGAACAACAATGTGATTAGCCAATCAGATTTGAAAAACCAGTTTATAGTTTTTGTGAAGTTTAGGCTTACAATCAGTGTTTGGTGCTTGTACATAAGTGTCAGTCATCTGTCATTGCCTCTGATTTTAGGCATTACTCATGGGTAGGGTTAGGTTTAGGTGTAGAGATATGGTCAAAACAAAAATTTTTGAATGAAATGTTCCAGCGTCAACAAAATATGGAACACGCCTAACTCAGCAAAATCAGAACGTGCGTGTGCTATCAGGGATATTGCCGTTCCCGAAAGAACCACAACAATCGGTTAAGTAAATGACTCAATGGCTCAAATACAAAAATTTTTTTAAATATAACACTTACTGAAATAGTAAGTAGAGGTAAACTATTGCAACTCATGAATTAATCGGTAGAGTAAATGAGTCTGAGTCTTGACAACCACTTGTCGCCACCTACTGGCAAAATGTCTGCAGAAATGGTCCATTGCTCTGGACTACTATATGAACACTCTCAGAATGCCACTCAACCAATGAGATTTGACTGGAACCAAGTGTTTAGATTATTGCTGTCAAGCGATTAATCACAATTAATCGCAACCAAGTTTTTTATTTATATAATAAATATACACAGTACTCACACATATAATTATGTATATATAAATACAAACGAATATATATTTTTAAGAAAAATATTATGTTTATACAGTAAATATTTTTATGTATTATATAAAATATAAGAATATATATATATATATATATATATATATATATACATAAATGTATATAATGTACATGTTTTAAAAAATACATTATGTATGTGTATTTATATACACAATGCATATATTATGTAAAGAAACAATTAATCGTTTGGCAGCACTAGTATAGATCAATATTTTCTTAAAATCAGACATTTTTAGATCAGATCAGATGGCACAGTCTCAGTAACATGCAAATTATTAACAAAACATGACAGAAAATTGGACATTTTAAATGCATAAACAACAGCAGGAGTATGATTCACTGGTCTCACACATGGAGCAAACACTGGGCCAAATATATTAGCATTAGCTATGTTACAAAGTGAAAGTTGAGTCTAGCTAAATACTGTAGTTTGATTGGACACAGCTTATATACGACATGCTCTCTGCTCCATTATAAAAAAATTACATAAATATCATAAAAAGTATGTTCATTTGTATCGTTTTCCTAACTTCAGCACAGTTACTTGGTTAGTTACCATCTGTTAGTGGCATTTAGCAATGTTTTTCCCTGTTGACCACAACCCTGTCACAATAGATCTAATTGAGGAAGTACTGGAAACTTCTATTGTTGCTATAATTTCTAAAGACTATCACTGCAACCCACTAAAGAAAGACCACTACATCTTTCTAGATGACCTATATTTGCCACTAATCAGATGACAGGGTATTAAAGGTGTACACATGAGAGTAAGTGATTGTGATCCTATGAGAGAGCGAGTGAGACAGTGAGAGAGCGAGTGAGAGAGAGAGAGAGAGAGAGAGAGAGAGAGAGAGAGAGAGAGATTTGTTTTTGTGTATTTCTCTTCAAATTTGCTTTTAAAATTATAGAAGACTAAATGAAAACTCTAGACAGTGAAATCCAGAATCCAGTACCTTTATATGTATATATAATGGTTGAGTGACGCACTATGGGGACAGCGGATTATGTAATGCTTTTTTTTTATTTTAGTGCACCTTTAAATTATATATTTTGAGCTGAGAATACTTACATGGTGTGCACTTGATTTCAAGTAAACCATGTATTGACCTAACTACATGAAACCTGGCTAGACATTGTAGAATAAGTGTGCAATAGTAAAATGTATTTGATTTTCAAAACTGCAACAGTTTATTTGCGTGATCTGATTCAAAAGCCCTTTTCATACATAGAAGACAGTATAAGGCCTTGTAATTGTATACTTCAATATTCCTGGGCCGGTGTGTTATAACTCTTAATTCAGTCTCTTATTTCAGCATGTGACAGGTGCTATAAAGTTGTCAAATGCAGAACGAATGGGATTGCACTAACACAGACCCTGCAGGGGAAGTCAGAAAGTAGAAACATAAATATAAGGCACTAAACACTGTGCCTTCAGTTAATGTTCTTTTGGCATAGACAGTATCTTTGGATCATTCAGATGTTTTGCATACTATCTATTTATTTTGCGCTTATTTCTGTTTAGATCAATATTAATTAATCATATTTCCTTCTTTTTTTTAACTATAAAAGAATTAAAAATTTTTATGACAAAAATCCCAATTATGTAATTTTCTGAGTAGCCAAGAGCATGAACAATACAATCTTTTTTTAATATATATATATTTCTCATTTTAAATGTCATCAACCCACACACAGGCAGTCATGATCATACTGTGAGCACACAGATGCACTTACTAAATTACTAGGTGACAAATCTTAGCGTGAGACACTGTACGTCAGCTGCGCTACCAGAATAGGATTTCTGTGGAGCATCCGTTGACCATAAAAATGTCTGCTATATTGTCCTAGCATAAATTGCACTACTTAAAACATTGCTAATACTTTACTAATGCATTCCGTATCAGGATACAACTCTTGACCTGTTTAAAAAATTGTTATTTTATAGACCTACACATTTTAGCATACATAAATATTACACACAAACACATATTCATGATCATGGGAATGAACATGCACTTATATGCATGTGAAAGCACATGCAGTTGGATTATACTTTTCACACACACACACACACACACACACACACACACACACACACACACACACACACACACACACACACACAGACACACACACAGTAAATCTATAAGCTTCTTACAGAGGGGTGTGTGCAGTGTAAAGCCATGCTCAGTAATACACTGCTCAGAAGGGCACAACGAAGCAGACATGCACTGCTGGAGTTCTGGCTTCTGCACCTCTCTCCTCTGGACCATTCAACCACACACACACACACATATCCAGCTGGAAGACAAACATCTGTCTGACCTTACAATCACACCAGAAATGATCAGCCTTTCAGTGGGAGAACCGCAAATTGTAACTCCACTGCTCCTTAGTTCTTAAAGTGACAGTTCATACAAAAAAGATCATTTTATTATGTCTTTTAATATAAAAATTCAAATGCCTGATTATCTTTAATTATCTTTTATTAAATAAAATGTTTTAACTTTTTCAATACAGTGAAAGTCAATGGGGTCCACAGAAGAAAGTAAGTCATATAGGACTGGGTAAATCATATTCAATTTTTATATGCTAATACGCAAACTGAAGTTACTCTCATAACAAACTTGAATATTAGCTTCTTTTTTATACCTAAGATGTTGTATCTGATTGTCTGCTTACAATACTACAGAAGAGCTTAATTTGTGTTTCTGAGAGGGTTTATTTATTTATTTATTTCTCAGTAATCCTTGTTCTTAACAGCATTCAGGTCACTCATTATGCCTGTTTGAAATGTGTCCTGGAATGAAAGCATCTTTCCCTTCACATCTGTTTGAATATGCCATTATAAATCAAAGTTGTAGGGTCTTCAGGGACTATGGAGCAATTTTTAGTCTAGCTGAGCTGCGTTTTGTGCTGTTTCAAACCTCAAACCACTTCCGCAAGACCACTGCGCTAATAATGTCGAGCTAAATTAAATCACGCATAACGGCTACCGTTGTAGCATACGTTATTCTGCCATCTGTTTATACTAATGATGACCTTTTTAAACTAGTCATATCATTCTAATCACAATCTGGCCTTCACAAACTACTGCTGTCAATAGAGAGCTTTGTGCAACCAAAAGTTCATCTAAAGTCAATTGTCCCAATGAAATCCATGTGCTTCGAATGACAATTCAGCTAGACACACACTTGCAACGTACCTCAGGGTTTACAGTTTTAGTTCCAAACAGTACTCACCCAAGAGACGTTTTTATTCTTAAGAGTTCTGGGCATTTCTGCAAAGAGGACAGGGAGAATCGATGACTGATGCCCTCAAGTTCCAAGTTCACCTCTGAGATCTGTGGCCCATTAGCGCTGATGCTTGGTCCCACTGAAGTTAGGCTTTGAGATTATACACAGTGGCCATCAGCCACCACCTACATGATGTGTACAGCAACTTGCATGACCGAGACATAATGAAAAAAAACTCAAAGTTTGGACATCTTGTCTATCGTTTTCTTCCTCCTCAGCCCCTCTGACTGGCAATGCATTAAAATACTGCATGAATATGCAACGTAACATCTGGATGAGTCTCCGCCCCGTAGTGCTGGAGGCAGGAACTCAAGAGCGGCCAATCCTGCCCACCCAACAGCTGGGAGAGGAGATTTAAAACGGTAGAAAGAATAAGGTGGAGCACAGGGCATGTCCTGTCCAGTGTTGTCAGACAGATTGTATGTCTCTCTAAAACAGTACGAGCAATGCTCATAATCCTCCACACTGTTCAAACAGTCTCTGTCCTGCCTCTGGAACAGGACAAAGCACCGAATACTGCAAAAGAGCATGCTTTTCATAACCATCAGCTTACACTAACCGTCTCTAATTAAGAGTTAGGGTAGCGCACCAAAGGGCACTCAAGTCTTGAATTTGCTTGGGAACCAAAATTGGTCAGCGGGTAAAGATTTATATTTCTCTTACTTGGTTTCTTCAGCATTAAGGTCTAGACTGTATCTAGTCTGAACAGATCTGAACTATAAATGTATATTATATTTTCTGTTAAAGGTGCCATAGAATGGAAAACTGAATATACCTTGGCATGGTTGAATAATAACAGTTCAGTACATGGACATAAC
>JAUMHQ010000046.1:6287394-6309688 GCA_032361165.1 Enteromius paludinosus | reverse complement strand
CTACATACCTTCTATGTACATATCAGAGAACAATTTAAAATATTCTCTCAATGCATTCTATGGCACCTTTAAGGTATAGGTTACTCAGCTTTCCCTTTAAAAATGAGGAACACAGCGCAATAGAACAGGGGAATTTATGGGGAACTTATACTTGAGTGCCGCATTACCAGAACACTGTGCCATGTGCAAGACATTTGTCTAGCGTATGTTTACATAGAAAAAACAATGGGAACTTGTGCAAAGCATTCCATTACCTGGAAACTTTGTCTTTAAAATGCTATACAGAAAAATCATAAACATCTGCATAAGATTAAAAGACGGAAGAAAGGAAGAACATTTCCTGCTGCAACAACATTCATTAAAAGGCCTTTTACACTCCTCACAACCACTTAAGATTTTATCATGTTATATTACTGTCAGAGGGTGTTCTAACACTGCACTAAATTTGACATATTTTTGTTGTATAATTTATAATAAACAAACATTTAGAAACATATCTGAAAATGTTAAGTTTTCACTTCTGTTAAATTAATAGTAGGTATAAAATACTTCATATATTTTATTCTAGTTAAACTGTCAATCAACTTTACATGTGTGGATGACAGGTAAACCACAAAAGATAATTTTTTTAATCAATCGGTCATATGAGGAAGCTTTGCCAGTGTTCAAATCAAATCAACACCCCTGCTGAAAATTCAAACTTTTGTGCATGCATTAAATGGATAATTCACCCAAAAATAAAAATTATCTCGTCATTTGGCACCCTCAAGCTGTTACAAACTGAATTTCTTTTGTTTACTTAACACACAGAAGTCCATGAGGACCAGAATTGTTTGGTTACTCACTTATTCAAAATAACTTTTATAGTTTTCAGTTTGGGGAGAGCTATTTTTCTAATTCCTTTTATTCAATATCTCTTCGGCTTTGCCAATCATGTAACACATGATTCCTCAAATAAAACTATAAAATGCTTCCTGCTACAAAGGGTTATGAAATACATGAGCCTGTTGCCAAGGTGTCATGTGTGCACATAAATCAAGTGAGGAAATGTGAGGAAAGCTCACTTATCAAACAGAATAGAATGGGTTTGCTCAGCCTTTCCATTTATATAATGTGGTGCATTTGAATGCCAGAAATTGGCATTAACTGAGGTATGTCCTTCATCTGCTGCCATGCTGTCTCCAGTATCCTGGCAGGATCATGACAGAGAGGGGTGATCTGCCATTAGCCACTGCCAATAGCCAGACAAACACTTAATATAATTCAAGTTCACTCAAGTTCAATATCTGCCAAAGAAAAACAAGACATGAACGTTGTATTGGAAGAACATTAAAGTAGATGCTGAACTAGGCCATGTTTCCAACCCTTCCTCTCATATTAAATCCTTCATATTTTATCTTGTCAGGTTAAGCTACTAAGTGATAGTATTTCCATTTAATGATTTCTTTATGAAACGATTTCTGATTGAGTCAGTTATTTTTCTTACAATGTCATACTGATGTAAACCCCCCAAAAATAAAACATCTAAAAACAAACAAACAAAACTCAGTAGGTATAGCCACTGATCAACCCCTCCAGCGCCACCAGTGAGTCAAAGAGTCCTTTTTCCACAAGAAATGTCTTGTAAGCCTGTATGAAATCTAAATTGTGTCTCTTACACAAATACTCAAGTATAATCCATATTAGGGGATTAGATACACAACAGAAACCAAGAACACATGGCAGGGAATTGGAACAGGCAGCACCTCCCAAGTGCACTTCAGAGGCTTAACATGAAAGTTCAATCCATCCAACACATCAATATCACACAACACTCCCACACTGCCCTGCTCTATACTGCACACAAAAATAGATTTTGGAGTTTGCTGAAAAAAAAAAGAATCTCACATTATCCTTTTTGACTTGTTTTCTAATAAAAATATACACCTTCTTTAAGTCAACACAAAATCACAGTTGTAGCTTGTTTGCAGTGCATGTGATGTCATACCAGAATAGGACATTCAATCCTAATTTTAACAGCACAATACTACCATGCATTTACTGCTGCAGTACAAAGTACACAATATGCAAATTTTCCGTATGCAAATACTGCATTCCACAATCCAATGGACCATTACTTCATTTTCAGTATGATCAGTGTCAATCTTTTCAAAACTGGATTTAAATATAATAGTACGGTGGCCAAGAGAGCTCAACGCGCTGCAAACTTCAGAAAAAACATGTAAACGGAAAAAACAGATGCAAACAGAAAAAAACGACAACACATTAAGAAAGCATCTTCATCAGTTTGACAACACAGGCACTGCAAACACAGGAACACACTGCAAACACACACACGTTTGTTTTGCTACCTTAGTGAGAACATTACATAGACTTCCAATGATTTTATATCAGGTGAATGATATTTTCTAATCCCCAACCACTATCCCTAAACCTACCCTTCATAGAAACATGCGCATGACACTAGATCTACATAAAATCTAGTTTTGCTGCAAACAGAGGAGCGCGCTGCAAACACAGGAACGCACTGCAAACACAGGAACACATTGCAAACACAGGAACCCGCTGCAAACACAGGAACGCTCTGCAAACACAGGAACGCACTGCAAACACAGGAACACATTGCAAACACAGGAACGCGCTGCAAACACAGGAACGCTCTGCAAACACAGAAACGCACTGCAAACACATGAACGAGCTGTTAACACAGGAACACACTGCAAACACAGGAGCGCGCTGCAAACACAGCTAACACAGGAACGCACTGCAAACACAGAAACGCGCTGCAAACACAGGAACGCGCTGCTAACACAGGAACACACTGCAAACACAAGTACGCGCTGCAAACACAGAAACGGGCTGCAAACACACCAACGCGCTGCTAACACAGGAACGCGCTGCAAACACAGGAGCGCGCTGCAAACACAGCTAACACAGGAACGCACGGCAAACACAGAAACGCGCTGCAAACACAGGAACGCGCTGCTAACACAGGAACACACTGCAAACACAGGAACACACTGCAAACACAGGAACGTGCTGCAAACACAGGAACGCGCTGCAAACACAGGAGTGCGCTGCAAACACAGCTAACACAGGAACGCACTGCAAACACAGAAACGCGCTGCAAACACACGAACGCCCTGTTAACACAGGAACACGCTGCAAACACAGGAATGCGCTTCAAACACAGAAACGCGCTGCAAACACAGGAACGCGCTGCAAACACAGGAACGCACTGCAAACACAGCTAACACAAGAACGCACTGCAAACACAGAAACGCTCTGCAAACACACGAACGCGCTGCTAACACAGGAACACACTGCAAACACAGGAACACACTGCTAACACAGGAACACACTGCAAACACAGGAACACACTGCAAACACAGAAACGCGCTGCAAACACAGGAACGCGCTGCTAACACAGGAACACACTGCAAACACAGGAACGTGCTGCAAACTCAGAAACGCGCTGCTAACACAGGAACGCACTGCAAACACAGGAGCGCGATGCAAACACAGCTAACACAGGAACGCGCTGCAAACACAGGAGTGCGCTGCAAACACAGCTCACACAGGAAAGCACTGCAAACACAGAAACGTGCTACAAACACACGAACGCGCTGCTAACACAGGAACACACTGCAAACATAGGAACATGCTGCAAACACACGAACGCGCTGCTAACACAGGAACACACTGCAAACACAGGAACGCGCTGCAAATTCAGAAATGCTCTGCTAACACAGGAACACACTGCAAACACAGGAGCGCGATGCAAACACAGCTAACACAGAAACGAGCTGCTAACACAGGAACGCGCTGCAAACACAGGAGCGCGCTGCTAACAGCACGGACCACAACTCAAAATGTTTCAAGGGGGGCCTCAACAACCTCAGAGGTCCCCCTGAAACATTTCCATTGTGGTCCGTGCTGTTTGCAGCGTGTTAGTGTGTTTGCAGCGCCTCTCTGTGTTTGCAGTGCATTTCTGTGTTTGTAGCGCATTCGTGTTTTTGCAGCGTGTTAGTGTGTTTGCAGCGCCTCTCTGTGTCTGCAGCGCATTTCTGTGTTTGCAGCGCGTTTGTGCTTTTGCAGCGCGTTTGTGTGTTTGCAGCGCCTCTCTGTGTTTGCAGCGCGTTCGTGTTTTTGCAGCGCATTTGTGTGTTTGCAGCGCCTCTCTGTGTTTGCAGCGCATTCGTGTTTTTGCAGCGCGTTTGTGTGTTTGCAGCGCGTTTGTGTTTTTGCTGCGCGTTTGTGTGTTTGCAGCGCGCTTCTGTGTTTGCAGCACGTTTGTGTGTTTGCAGCGCGTTTGTGTGTTTGCAGAGCGTTCGTGTGTTTGCAGCGCATTTCTGTGTTTGCAGCGCGTTCGTGTGTTTGCAGCGCCTCTCTGTGTTTGGTTGTGTTGTGAGAATTTCCAGTTTGCATGTGTTTTTTTCTGTTCCCATGTGTTTTTTTCTGTTTGCATCTGTTTTCTTAAGTTTGCAACGCGTTGAGCTCTCTCGGCCACCATACAATAGACTGTGTATACAGTACGGCAGTGGTTCTAAAACTTTTTCAACCGGAGGCCCCCTTGTGTTGGGTGAATTCTTTTGTGCCCCCCCCCTCCTCAAAAAAAAAAACATGACGCAAAACATCCTCAATCTTACAATTTTACATTTTAGATTCTGTTTGTAGTCTTTATTTCTCTGGTTTGTTAAATTTACATTCTTCAAAATATAACATTGTATAAAAACACTTTTGGCAAAAGTGATAAAAGTGCAACAAAAATACTGAATACTGAACAGTAATTTATGATGTCCAACGTAGAAGATGAATAGTGAAAAGTTAATTTATATTTGTAAAAAAAAAAAAAGTGCATTAAACATTTTACATTAATGAATGACAGTGATGCCTCTTTGCAGTTTATGTACCCTCAGGTCTATTTTTCTTTTCTGTTTTTTTTTTTTTGGGTCCTGGCTAACTGTTCTGTGCACTGGCACGTCAACTGAGGTTTTGGTGACGTGCTACGTAAAATTGATATTTACATTTTTTTATGCTTCTATTCTATTTCTTTATTTTTTTAAATACATTATGTTTTACATAGGTTGACAAGCCTGATTTACATACAGGTCATTTTTGTTTTAGATTCTACAATTTCGATGCGGCCCCCAGTTTGAGAACCACTGCAGTACGACATAATGTTTAGTAATATTGTGTAAATTTACACAATATTACTTATTTCAAAGTTGCTAAACCAAAGCATAAAATATCAATAACAATAAGAAAATATAATTCTGGTTATTATTAACATCATAAAATAACCCAAGTGACGTCAGCACAAAGAAAGTCGCTTCAGAAGATTTAACTTTAGGCCTACATTTTCTCGATAAAGAGCGAATACATTTAGACTAAAGATTTTTTTCGTAACGTAAATCGATGGTTTTTCCGCAATAGATGAAACTCTTATTACGAAAGTAGAGTTCATTTTGATTTCATGTTCTCATTCACTCCACAAGACAGGCTATTTAATTGGCACCAATTAAGGTGATTTTATTGAAGACCAATGTTAATATGCTAGTGCTGGATTATCTTTTTAATTACAAGTCGCGATGTAAGCTGCACGTTTGACTTCGTTCGCAAGACATTGATCGTCTCAACTCCTGACTGGGACCGAAAATACCAGCAGCACATTTCTGAGGATTTGGAAACATCTGACGCAGCGGTTACAGTAAGATATGGCGCTTTCATTTTATAATTCCTGTCTTTGCGCTTCGAGTTCTGCTGCCCGACACTGCACACGGTCTGAGGCACGATAAGCCTATTTACTACCTGTTTGCTTTGACAGCTTTGGAGCTTCTGTGTGACTGTGATCCCCTTCCGCCTGCTCTGGGGGGGATTTAGGTAAGGCATTCATCATGACACACACAGTGACTCACGCGTCTCTCATTCTGTTCTTTACACACACTCTCATTCACTTTCTCTCCATGCGGCAGCCCAGGTGGCAGTAAAAACGTGGCTTAAAATAGCAGCGAGTGTATTTTTAGACCTTCTACGCTCCCGCTGAAACGTGCTCGTATACGTCAAATGTTATGAATGATGAAGTGCTCGAAGTAATACTGTGATGGTGGTTTAGAAGTAGGCGGTTTGTCTGATATTTTCAGTTCTGACCTCATCACTAAATGCTACAGAGGGAACAGGTTGCCATTTTGAAATCATAAAAGTAAAAAAAAAAAAAACTGTACTAATTTCACCCGTTTTTAGGAAGGTACCATACACAGAAAAACTCAGTGAAAACTTTAAGGATGCTTAGAATGACATAACATACCAGTATTTTACACTTTCAAGTTCTGCTTAAAGTGTATTCTGTGACCCTTACTCAGAATTGTTTGTTTATATGCAGTGGTTTTTTTACCCAAGAGCATCCTGGCGGCAGAAAATCACGTTAGGCATGCTGCAGTTACTCACATAGGTGGACTGTTCTCTCCGCCAGTGTCCCAGACCACAGCAATACATCAAGAGCACATCCAGGGGGGTCGTGATATTGGTGCAGCCAAGAAGAGGGTCTAAATCACTCTTTCTGTGACACACAGCCTCTGGATCCCCGTTCGTAAGGGACAGCCATCACATCAGTCTGACGAGAGACATAGCAGCAGCAGGTAAGTGTCTCCGTTCCACACAGCCTCCAGTCCAGCCCACAGATATAAACAGAGTGTATAAAAAGCGGACATTCCTCCACAAACGGAGAAGAATGTGATGCAGTCAGTCAAAGTGAGTGATTCGCATCCTCCTGCTGTCCTCCTGATGCTCGAGACCAACAGGCTCACAGTCCGCTGGCTCCAGGTGTGCGTGCGATTTATTTGTTCGGCTCTTCCCTCGTTGAGTTCCTCTGCTTTTTTATTTACGCCAGCCTCCCATCCCCAGACAAACCCCCCACCCCTCCCACCGCACCCCTTTTTTTTTTTTTTAAAGACAGACACAGGCTCGGAGTTTAAAATTGATAGACGGTGTAAATGTCATTTTCCTGCCTGACTTTCTCTGCGTCAGCTTGTTCACGCCCACCCTAGCCAATCAGAATGCAGATGCGAGCCGCGTCTGGGTTGCCTTGTCTCCAGTCCACACAGGCAGAGGAGGATGGAGTCCACCGTCTGCCATCTCTCCTCCCCGCTTTCTGCTGTTCTGTACCTCCACGACTCCTCCCTGCCTCCCTCCCCTGTGGATCTAGGCTCTTTCTGTCTCTTTTTCCTTCTATGCCATCAGGGATGTTCCTGATTACCTGCGTGACCCCCTCATGTCCTTTCTGTTGCTGTAGTTTGCCGTTTTCTCTCGCTCCCTGTGTTGCTACACTGCATGCTAGAGCACTCAATGCAGGAGAAACACAGGCTGAATTCAAATGTGCTTTCTTCTTCCTCTCATGGCATCTCAGCCCCTTTTCTTTATCAGTCAGTCCACGCCTCTTCTTTATCTATATACTGTATCTGAGTGTCTGTCCTTGCTGTCTCCTCTCCCTCTGTTGTCCCCTGCTGAGAAGGCGAGTGAGAGCTCATGCAATTTCATTTGCAGCATCTGTTCACATGCTGACTGTCAAGTTTAAACGGAATGAATTAAAATTTAAGCTCTATTCTGGAACCAGTGGGAGGCATGCCGAGGCGAACAGTTCAGTCACGCTCAGATATGGGTTTTTAACGTCTCCTTTCGAGGGAATAAATCACGCTTCATTGGTTAGATGAGAATAGTGCTTAGCTTCGAAAATAGGCTTGAAATAAGCATTAGACAGAAAGAAAGCTATCATATTCAGAGGTTTCTCCTTGAATACTTGCACTTGGGATAAAAAAAACTAATAATAAAATAATATATATATATATATAAAACAGCATTTAAGTCATACACATAATATAAAGATAAGTTACCAAACAATATAAAGTAAAAAAAAAAATTCGTTTTACCTCAATATGCTGTTTCTGGAAGTAAAACATATTAATAAGTATTAACTGACATACATTTTCTGTCAAATTATAGAAGACATTGCATGTGAGTATCATTATGTAATCATTATTGAA
The DNA here is from genome assembly GCA_032361165.1 of Enteromius paludinosus. NCBI lineage: Eukaryota > Metazoa > Chordata > Actinopteri > Cypriniformes > Cyprinidae > Enteromius > Enteromius paludinosus. The sequence continues at coordinate 6,301,649 of JAUMHQ010000046.1, read as the reverse complement.
TGTATATTACTGTTAATTACTGATAAAATATCTAATCTGATTGATTACATTACATTTTAAAAAAATGTATATTACAGTTTTAATCTGTCTGAGCTCTGTCACATGGTTGCTTTCAAGGTTACAAGCTATCTATCAAGTGTGACTATTTATAATGAAAACATGATAGATGTAATTTTAGTGTCCAGCAGTATATGAGATGCGTTGAAAGGAGATTTCTGAACATCATGCAAATTAAAAAGCTATGTCTTATATGCATTATAGTTGAATCAAAGTATTAGTACTGGTCAGGATTTTTATGAAAAGCAATCAGTTTTTACATTATCAGAACATGTCCTGGTATAAGATTAAATTGCATAACCTTAAGTCAGCATCAACTGTAGCCGCACTCACATGCTGAAATGAAATCCAACAATTAAGAAAATTGCTATATATTTTTAAAACATTTTAAAACATGACATTTGGCACAATTAATAAAAAATGTACATTACTTGAAAAATGCATGAACTGTAATGCATAGAAAAACAACTGTACACAAAGCCTTAATGCATGTATTAATATACTCAAAATATTAACAAACAAAATTTACAATACAAACATCTCAAATAGTTATGATTTTGTAATGTTTATGAAGAAAGTCTCTTATTCTCAACCAGTCTGCATTTATTTGATGATCAAAATACCATAAATGATCATATTAGAATGATAATTAATATAAAACACATGACACTGAAGACTAGAGTAATGGCTGCTAAATATTCAGCTTGGCCATCAAATCTATATTACATTACAAAATGTATAACAATATAACATGATATTATTTTATTATTGTTATTTTAAATTCTACTAATAATGTCACAATATTACTGTATTTCTGCTCAAAAAAATGCAGCCATAGTGAGCAAAAGTCTTTTGTTCAAAAACAATTTTTTTTATTATTTCAAAGGTTCAATATTCTACAATAAATATATTAATAGAATGACATAAATGTAGATGTCTGTGTATCGTTTTGCCCACCTGTAAAATGAAAATCAAGAAATATACACATTTATTCTGAACCTTAAAATGTATTTACAATCTACAATACATAAACTGTAAATCTGTGTTGTATTTCCATAGTGCCCTCAGAACATGCTTCCTCTGTTCAGAAGTTTTATTTTAGTCAAAAAGACAAAGTACACGAAAGACATCACGGTGAAAATGTTCTTTAGTATGTACAGCACAGGAGTAATGTAACCGAAAACAGCCACCAGGCATACACGCACCACCAGGAAAGGCAAATCTTGGGAGAGAACACTCGATGAAGCCAGCAAAGGACTGTCTGGATTTATAACAACGCGCAGGATGGACAGATAAGCCAGTATGTATATAGGAAACACCCATGCCGAGCAAAACACAGAATCAGTCTCTGCCACCCTCACCATTTCCACCGTGTCAAACCAAAACATAAAGGTGGCCACAAAGAGGTCATGCCGGGGGTCTCGAATCCAGACAAAGCGAAACGGACCTGAGTAAGAATGAGAGGAGTAGAGATATGCCGTGCGTGAGGTGCTTTCATCTGCATCCCTCCAACGTCCCGATAGTGTCCCATTCCTGACCGGTGGCCTTGGAGATGCGTTGACGTCCCGTCCGTTAGCATGCAGCTGTCTGGACACTGATGTCACCTGCTCCAAGTGAGTCAACACCGGGCCTGGCATCTCAAAATCCAACTCTAATCGACTTGCTTTTTAAAAAAAAAAGAGGATACAAATAAAGCACAACTTAGACAGACAGATCCATTAATTGGGCAAATTTTTCGGCGGTTATCTCTTACCCTGTCCCGTTAGGCGAAGAGGGCGAATTTTCTCCACAATGTCCACACAAATGAGGGAGAACAAGACCAGAGAGACGGGGAGCTCAGTGAAGCGGTCACACTTACCGCCAGCATCAACTTGAACCTGCACAACCATAAATAGACCAGAGGATTGCTGAGAGAACAAAGAGTCATGAGCAAAAAGCCTTTTATCGTTCTCAAGAGAAAACTGTGGTGAAAGATTGAAAATGGAAGCAGTTTTGGATGCATCAACAAAAACCAACTTCATTGTTGATTTAAAACTGGACCAATGTGAGGACTCATATCTTCACCAGCCAAAAACCGTGAGAACATTTTCCAAAACTGGTAATACATTGACAGCTGGCTGTAACGCACATCTATTCACATTCCACAGTCTATTATACCCCTTCTTTGGGTTAATAGTAAATCTGCTGGTCTACCATGAGTTACTGAGTACCTTGAAGAGAATCTATATACGAAAAGTTTCTTGATGTCTTGATGAGCCCAACGGTTTTTATTACGGCTTTTATTACAGACTTCATTCTGAAAGTAAGACTACAAGTGGCCAGTGTGTATGTATGTGTATTTTTATATATATATATATATATATATATATATACTGATCATTTGTAGTTTTACTTAGTAGTTTCTGTAGTCTTACTACTTAAGGTAATTTCAAAAATTATTTTCTACATGTCTGGAAACCATCACCAGTTTTAATGAACCCAATAAAGTCAATATGTTGTTCTCAGAAACTCTTTACACTCTTAAAAATGGTAAAATAGGGAACATTGTGATGCCATAGAAGCACTTTTGGTCTATCTAATCTTTTGTGCAATGGAGAAGTTCCATGGATGGTTCTTCATGGAACCAAAGGTTTAAGAGCGTACAGTAAATAATGGTTCTTGGTAGTAATATGGATTTTAATATGGATTTTCATATGATAGTTTCCTAGTGAGATGGAAAAATGCATCACCTTTGAGCTGGCTATGATTATAGCAAAGCATGGTAAAGTGCTGAGGATCACGTATACAAGTGTAACAGGTCTCCTGCAGAAGAAATAAGGGTGTTTTCGTTTAAGCACATGATTAGCATCACAAACTAAGAAACAGTTTAGAAATTAAAAGCAGAATTTCATATCAAATGGGCATAAAATGCAGCTTGTGTTAATAGTTAGTTGATTATATGCTTTAATTAGTCTGAAAATAGTTTAGTATTTTCTCACATATAGTTATATATATATATATATAGTTATATAAAATGATTTACATTTTAAAACAGTAAAGTGATTCTGAATGGTGTACATTTGCAGCGACCCGTCGCAAGACTAGTTTTCATAACTAATGGGAAAATTCAAACGAACATTTTAATGGAGCGTAATTAGAGTTCATGGATCCAATACCCTTATAAGCGGTTGAAAACGGTTTAGTACTCACCAGTGGGTCACATCTGAGAAGCGCTGTGTTTTGTGGATGAAGTACTTCAAAGGAACCCACACAAACAGGGTTACAGACGCCACATAGGCCACCGAGGCCGCCACCACCAGCCAGTAGGCAGTGACACTAGACTTCACGATATGAATGACTGAAGCAAAGCGGGCCATTACTACAAACACAGGAATACAGAGACATGCGAACTGCAGAAGCTCATAAACGATGAGTTTGACAGTCTTTCCAGAGAGCATCTTGAGTTTTCAGTAAATCCCTCTATGAGTGAGCCGCCACCGATTGCATCTCTCACAGCACTGAATGACTGAGGGCTCTGGACTCTGAACACTGCCACTGCTTACACTGCATTCTTACATGTGCTCTTTTACTGTCACAGTAATGAAGCAGTCGCAATTCTCTTTTTATGGAGTTATGGAAGCAAAAACTGCCAGTAGCAAACTGAAACATAACAACCATAATGATATGCACTGCAATGTTGGCGCAACAAGAACATCTAATAGTGGTGTTTTAGCACAAAACAGGAAAACGTAAGTCATTTTATTTTCATGCCTTACAGTATTATGGTGAGGCTTACAATGTGCGCTATAAAAAAATATTTTTAATCAGTATCCTAATTGTTTTAGCAAGACAACCTTATCACAAGATACTTTTTCTAAATTTACATAGCATATTTTGTAGATATGTGAGCATATTTTTTCTCATCAAACTGCAAGATGTACACTACCATTATAAAGTGGTGACTCTATGATTTTTCAAGACAAGCCTGAATTTATTTGATGAAAACGCATTGAAACAGTCAAATTAATGAATTGAATAAACTCTTTTTTCTATTTCAATATATAAATGTATTCCTCTATTGACAGCTGCATTTTCTTCCAAAAATCATCCTAATATGCTGATTTGATGCTCAGAAAACATTTTATCATCATTATCAATGTTGAAACAAATATGCTGCTTTTTTTATTGAAATGTTCAAAAGAACAGCTTTTATTTCAAAAGTCCCTTTTTTTCTGTGATATGTAAAATATTAAAATGTCGTCTTTGATTAATTCAATGCATTCCTGCCACACTTGACTTGCGGATATCATTTTGAAGAGGATAGTCAGTAAAATGTATTTATAAAAACTGTATTGTTTGCTGTTATTAATATAATATCAATTATCAAGTCAAACTTGTCTTGTTAAATTGGCACACCTGCAGCATTAATGTCTACACTACAGAGCTTAATTAACCCTTAAACCATCTCTGCCCGTCTACCTGAGCAAAATGATTCATAAACATGAGACACAACATGTGCTGTGCATTTGGCCTAGCTTTATTGTGAATACTAATAATTAAGATGATTAAAATAGTACATACAAACAACGGGGTACATAGAACTGATACACCAAAAACAGTCATTTTCCCTGTGGATAAGGTTGACTTAAGGATTATCATCTCCGTGTGCAAATGCTAAGGTGTTACATTAGAACTGGCCCGTGGTCCCAATTTCCCAAAACGTCAACGTCTACTCTGATAACACTGGAGCTACAGAGACCGATGTGGGGTACTGCCTTGGTTTAGAGTAGGAGATGCAGATGAACAGATAGAGTCTGCTCTCTTTAGTGTCAGTCCTTGCGAAAATAAGGTTAATTCGATCATTTCACGCGCTAAAGATCATTTACACATGACCATTCATTCCCAGGGTATACATATTTAAAAAAACAAAACAGCCAAGTTTTTCTGTCGCTTGTTATGGTAAAAGATTTGAGTGCAGGGTTAATGCCATTCGGGTTTTTCTTTGAGGGCGGAGGAGACGCATGTTTACAGTGGACACATCTGAAACGAGCGTAATGAAAGGGGTAAATTAAAAGTGCATGATGTGGAGTAGCATTACTCTTCAACTTCCCATGTGCCCTTTCTATAGAAGAAGCAGTTGCTTTGAACGTTAGGCTCTAAAGACAAAAGTGAGCTCTCGTATATACACATCTGCACACAGGCAGAATATTACATCCTTCTATTAAAGTACTGTCAAATAAAACAGCAAAACGACAATCAAAATATAAATAAAATGCACTGAAAAACATTGATCTTCTTAACACTGAAAATTGAGCTTAAAGACATTGGGGTGATGGGTCACTGTCAAGACGATGGCAGTGTTTCGCTACATGGTTCTGCAGGAGAGGCGAGATGACTTCTGAGGGCCTGAACACGCTCTCTCTCTCTCGCACACACACATACACTCTCACTCATAGTGATGAGAAATTAAAATAATGACGTAACCTCCCCTTCAGGACCTGTTTTGAAGAACACTGACCTATGGGACCTACATTTTTACGGAAACGTATATGTACAACACAAGCATGCTGTGTGTTTTCCTGTAAGAAACGTCCAGTTAATTATTACTATAATGACGCTGTCAAATAAACCGTATAACTTAGTGTTCTTTGTCACCTTCAACAAAATGTTCTTATAAAAGAGACCAAACAAGTATAAGATGGATCAAAAGCGGTTAGTAGTCAACGATCTGCACATCCTGTCGTGATCAGAATCAGTGTTTGTTTGTAGTGTCTTAAAGTTCCTTGTTTCTGACTGTAAGTGTGTGTGTGTGTTTGTATGAGTCTCTAGGGGTCCTATAAGAGGGCTTTCTCAGGGTAAGGGGTCTGTTGGTTGTCTGCAGTAGCAGGGAGGCTCTGGGTGGAGGGCACAGAGTAGCCGGGGGTCTGGCTCATGGCCACTGGAGCGCCGGCTGGGGTCTGGTAGGACTGGACATCAGCTGGAGGCATGCTGCCAGGGGTTGGGCTGTAGACTGGAGGCTGGCCCATGTACATATGAACATCACTGAGAAACAGATCAAAAAGAAATTTATTTATTTAAATATAATTACGAAAAAATAATAATAATAATGATTATCATCATCACCACCACCAGTAATTAATTAATTAATTAGTTATTTTCACAGTTATTTTTAAATATTGATACAGCCTTATTTTGTTATTTTAATTCAAATAATAATAATATTAAACATATTATCCAATCATAATTTTTTTTAAATGGTTAATTTTAATCAAATTGGTTTTTATTATTAATAATATTAACAAAAATACTGTCCCCAACTACGCAACTTTCGAATCTTTCGATCTATCTTTGACTATTGTCAAATGAGAGTCGAATCATATGCTTGGGGCGGGGCAAAATAAGAGTCAAATCAAAATTACTGGCGTTAACAGATGCCTCGCACATACAAATGAAGTAAATGTTTTATGTTTCCATTAAAAGAAAGCTAACATTTATCGAAACCCTAAGAATTCACACAACCTTTTTTTTACAGTAGTGCTCTCATTATTACTTTGTGTATGACAATATCTGCATGTGCTGAAGATGATCAGTAGAATGAAGCATGGTAGCAGGATTTTATTGAGATTTAATTGATCTCATATAGACTACACTTTGTTATTTCTACAACATCATATTAATATTAAGACTTGAACAAAACGCCACGAATGCAGAAGTGAATGCATCTGTGCAGCTCTAAATGAACTCCTTTTGTGGATGCGTTCTTCACAACAACGTGCAGAAACACAACAGCTTAACTCTAAAAAGTCATGTTTTATTATAATAGTGTTCTCATTATAAATGTTATGTATATGACAGTCTCAGTCATAGTTATTAATATTCAGCATTGTTTGTCCTGCTCGCGCTATACACTGAAGAAATAAGGGCTTTACTGCAGCGTAACAACCAAATCTTGTATGACATAAACAATATACACAAATATATAAACCAGATTAAATGTTTTGAAATCACTTGTACCATACCTGATCGAAAATAAAACCCAGTCTTTCCCGTTGAGTCTCGTTAAAGATTTAAATAATTTATTATTTTTTTAGAAATTTATATAACTTGTTTGCTTATAATAAATTATATATATATTATATATTATATATATATATATTATTATTATTTTTTTTTTTCTTCATTGACATAGCTTTAAAAACATAGTAGTAATAATAATAAAAATTATAATAACTATACAAATCATGCTATTTTTAAAAATATAAAAAATATTTTATTTGTGTAATAATTAAAAGTGTGATTACCTGGGAGCCGGCTGCCCGGCCATTGGTGTTCCTGTTTGGTTCATTACAGAGAGCTGCTCCATTGGAACATTATATCCTGGTACTGCTGTGCTGCCCATTGCATACTGCCCTCCAGTGGACTGGCCAGGGTACACCTGAAAAAAAAAAAATAAAAATAAAAAAAGCCCAATATATCACTTCCAAAACAATCAACAACAAACAGCCATAACTGAAATGATATCTAGCAAACAAACATCACACACTTTTGATCAATTGTCAGACTCTCACCTGTTGGGATGCGTTTGGGGTCTGCTGCATATAGTATTGCTGGCTCTGTAGTTTGGCATACATAGTGTATACCGGGTCTTCATTCATTAGCTTAGCATAGAGAGACAGCGCTTCCATGACCTTCACGTTCAGCTCAGACAGCTCCGAGTGTTTTCTGAAAACATACATGGCAGATTTATTACACATGCGATCTACGAGGAATGACATGTGCATTAGTCTCATTCGATTTCATTCACTAAAATTATCTGGAGGTTTGTTTACAGGCTTTGCTAGATAAAAAAAGGAAAGATATATTTGCTTTAAATTACTTTTTAGATGGGACTTTTTGAATACCTGTCAATGTCCTCCAGCTTCTGATCAATGAGAGGACCCATCTGGTTGCAAGCAGCTAATAGGGAGAAGAGGAACAACTAGGAATCAGTCTTTTCAACACAGAATCAACATACGGATCCGGTTTTCAACTCACCCTCCAACTGCAGGAGTTCACAGGTGTCTGACTGGTCATCTGTTGGATCTGCGCTTTGGATCATCTGAAGCAGCTGGTCCATTTTCTCCTGCAGAACATTAGAAAAATATTACAAACTAGACTGCAAGACACTTCTGAGAGCTGCTACTACTAATTCTAACACAGTTCTCCACTGTTCTCCTGGCAGCTTTAAAGAGAAAGCGTGAATAGTGGATCATTCATTTCACTATGGTATTTCATGTGCTTTGTAGTTGTAAGGGGTGTGAAAGAAATACAGTGCCAAAATCTGAGAAAAACGTAGCCTCACCTCATCAATGTAGACAGGCTCTGGCTCCGGTTCAATCGTCTCTACCTGGACGTCTTCACTGAACTGGACAGTCTTCTTCTCTGTTTTCACTAAGGAAAGAAAAATATTAAAGATAAGCAGAGAATAGAAATCCAAAAGAATATTGTGACAATGCACACTAGTCTGAAAATATGGGATTAAAAATAATGTAACTCTGGATATAAACAAAAACTGACATTTGGACGATTTTGGTTTTCAAAACAAGGATATTGTGACATTGATCGTGTGAATTCGGTTGTACAGATGGTCAAATGTTCTTCCAAAGAAGCTCAAGATGCTCTTTGGATCATTCTCCAATCATGCTGGCATGATTGCTTGGCATGATAAAGACATTCTGGATAAAATATTGACATAAAATATTGAAATTGATCTTGTATGTAAGATTAAGAATACAACAGATCATTTTGGAAAAAAAATAAAAAATAATGTAGTTGAAAACAATTTCCCCAGTGGTCTCTGACATCTTTAGACTCTCAGTTTTTCATTGCCATTTATTTTTATTTATGTATTTTGAAGGTCTCCTATGCTTGCCAAGACTGCATTTATTTAATCAAAAATGCAGCAAAAACTGTAACATTGTGAATATTTATTCAAATTCTAAATAACTCTTTTCTATTGCGATTTATTCCTGTGGTGGCAAAGCCACATTTTCAGCAGTCTTCAGTGTCACATGATCCTTCAGAAGTCAATGGAATAAGCTGATTTACTGCTGGAGTTTTGTTTATTCTAATGTTTGGTAGAGTCAAAGGAGAAAAACTATCAGAAAATATTGTGAAACAGAAAGAGAAACCGAGAGACTTTGAGGGGCTTGAGAGCGTCAGGTGGAAAAGAGTAGATGTGACAGCTTTACTTACTCATCTCAGGCTCTGCTGTCAGGTCCGCTGTAACAAAGTTTGATGGAAAAAGCCCAACACCCTGATACGTCTCACCCTTCCACCAATTAGGGTCACTGTGAGAGAAGAGAAACTTAAGCCACCACCCACTAACTTTTCATTTAAAAAAAAACTAAACTAAACTCTTTGGCTGTGTTTGGAACCATTCATTCAAATTCTACAGAGTTCTGAGTGTCTACTAACCGCCTCACACTACTTCACACACTTGTGCTTGTAGCTTAGCAACCCAAATCAGCTGAATTGATTAAACTGACCAAAGTGGAAACGAGCCTTCCAACAGAAAGAGATGAAAATAACCAATGTGTGGTGAATAACATATGAAGGAAAAAAATGATTTCAAACACAGCCTGTGAGTGAAATTCATCGTGACCATCAATGAACAGAGCCAGACTCACCTGTCATCCAGGATGGTGATGATCTCGCCTGATTTAAAGGTGAGCTCGTTGTCCTCGGCAGCCTCAAAGTCATAGATAGCCCTGACCTTTCTGCCGTCAGCCTTGTGAGATGTGAGGAGGCTGCTGGTACTCGGGTAGAGGCCAGACAGAGAGACCTGAGGCTGCTGCTGTTGCCGCTGGTCCTTCAGAGACAATTCGATCGCTGAGAAAGGGACCAAGAGAGACAGATAGAGATTACCTCTCTTTCTTTATGACAGTCTATTCCAGACATTAGCATTCCAGATTTGCACCCACCTTTAGCAATGTCTTCTTCCTCTTTCTTGTTTGTGGATGTTGCAGGGTCTTTAGCTACCAATGCTGGACTGGCTTTAGCCTGCTCTGCTGCCTGAACAAATAAAGTTCAACACCTCATTACTTAGACATTAACATGCATATAATATAATGGAAAAAAGAGAGTAAATGAAACAATAAAATGATAACAATAACAGCCTATATATACGCTCCTGAACAAAAGCTTAAGACCAGGGAAAAAATTACAAGTATTCATATTTCACGCTGGTGGATCGTAACCAGGTTGTAAGTACTGCTTTAAAATGCCAAAAGAACAAACAGGAGGAAGAGATAAAAAAAATAGAGAATAAGCAATTTAATGAAAATCTGCATTTAAACGCAAACCGGCTGTTCATTAGCTGTTAAAATCTGCAAATCATGAAATTGCTCTTCATGCAGTAACACTGCCATGTCCTCCTGATGGCAAAGGCAAGAAGTCTTTCTGTCTTTGAACATGGCAGGATTGTTGAGCCACACAACGCCTCGCGCAACACACTTTCATTCCCGAGGTTCGATGCAGCCTGTCGGTTTAGGGTCAGGTATCCATCCTCTGCTGTGAGTCAGTTCTGTGAGTTTCGTTTTATGAAGCGCTCCTGTTTTAGACAGAGACAGCAGAAACCTATCCTCTGTTCTTAAATATCTTATTTAAAGCACTACGTTTTGTTGATATTGTATGTACAGAAATAAAGGTAGATCCTTTACCGTTCTGAATTATGTATTACTTTCACTTTTATGAGCAAAAATGACGGCGTATTTAAGTTTCTCCTGAAAAAATTATATGCTAGTGATCACAACGGTGCCTCCGTTAGGCGTCTAACAGCGCACATCTTATTAGGTTAAACATTTAAACTAACATATGATGTGCTTGCCTTGAACTGTTTTATATCTATAGATTTTTAGCAGGTTGAGATGATTTAAGAAGGCTAAATTATTTAAACATTCAACATTCAAAAAACTGTCCGGTACAAAATGTTCCAGACAAATTTGTAGTAGGACTCCACAACCCAGCAGCACGCATCCCAACTTTAGCTCTGGTTGCATCGCGGGGAAATGAAAAGCGATAGCTCATGCAAAGCACGGTGATTGGATTAGATGAGTCCTTCATCATGTATAATGTTACACTGCTCATTAATAATGCATCAATAGGGCAGTCAAGCCGATGACATAGATAGGTACTGTTCAAGCCACGCAGCGAATGAGCGTCTACGTCACGGGCTGAAATGTAACTTTTAAAACCGGATGCACGAAATAGTCGCAAAAAAAGCGCAAAAATGATCAATTTCCACTTTGTAACATTTTTAGTGACATATATTACTGTTTTAAACAATGTACAACATGTGTATATATCTGTAAACAACTCAAAAAAAGTGTTTTAGGGTTTTGTGACCCTTTAAGATTTTGTTCAGGACTGTGTATATATATGTATGAAATGTTGAGGTCAATAAGATTTTTCTAAACTTTTTAACAGATGTCATATGCTTTTATAATCAAACAGTAAAATCAGTAATACCTTTATATTTTTCAAAATGTTATTTTTCTACTTAACTCAATTTTAGGTCACACTTAAATTTAAGGTCCAATTGTCACTGTTAACCAACCATTAACTACAACTTTTACATCATTAAACTACTGATTTGCTGATTATTAATAGTAAAGTAGTTGTTAAGTTTAGGTAGGTAGGTTTAGGTTTATGGATGTAGAATATGGTCATGCAGAATATGTGCTTTATAAGCACTAATAAGCAGCCAATATGTTAATTCTAGGCATGCTAATAAGCAATTTGGTCAAAATTGGTCCCTCTTTACCATATTTTAGATTATTTCATTGTATGATGTAATTTATTTGAGTAACGACAAAGCTACTTGTGCTGAAGATATTTGTGGAAACCGTAATCTATATATATTTGAAATATAAATAGATTTAATAACATCAAAAGATCTTTACTGTTACTTTTGACCCCAAAACTTTGAACTCAATGTGAGGGAGTTAGATTGTATTTTTTTTTTTAAACATTTTCTTTAACATGATGTTGTGTGTGTTTTATGTGCTGACATTCGGCCTTTAAAACTGAAGCTGCACCCCTGACACACATTTAATTCCATACATACTTATTGTATAAATAACTCATGACAGAATCCAGTGAACAGGCAGATCTGTGCAGTGGGGAGCAGGATTGGGCTGCTCACCTGAGAGCCCACGGCAGGGAAGATGACGCCCTGTTCTCTGAGGTTCTTGATCATGGCCGATATGAGGCTAAGCTGGGGGTCATTACGGAAATCCTCAGCCCACTCCACCATCAGAGCCTTCAGCTTCTCACACACTTTTGGGTGACCCTTGAGGAGAAAAGACAAAACGTCAGTCTTTAGCCACTAGACTAAACAATTGAAGCATAAAGTATTTCTACAAACGAAATGAAAAACATACCTTATTTAGCACGTTGCTAACTTCACTAGCAAATTCCCTGGAGCAAACCTCTAAATGGAAGATTTTTCCACAGTTCGACACACACGCACCTAGTAGCTATGGAGGAGAAAACACTCATTGGATACTGGAGAGCTCATTAATGTCTTCTGAAGTTTGCATACTAGAGATTGAAGCATGATATCGCCTCATCCGGTAGAAAGCATTAAGAATCATTTGCCTTACCGTCAATGCTTGCATTGCAACATGCGGATCCTTGTGATTCACTCTCCTCATTATAGATCGCAGACATTCTTTAGGCCTTCAGAAGACATGCAATAACATTTAACCTTTTAAAACCCATTCATCTGAAAGACGCTCTTCAAAAAAAGTCACTTCACTAACCCGGTGCGAGACTGTCCAATCTTGTCACAAATGTCCAGAATGAGGCCCCAGTCCTCAGCTGTGTTCATCTCACTTGTCGCTTTCTCTGCAAAAGAATAGTTACTCAAGTGTTTATCCCTCATAATGATAAATGATTCAGTGGCATAACTAGGGCTGGACAATAATTCGATATCAATATATATCGCGATAGAATGTTTTTCAATAACGGTGATTTGATTTTTAAACACATTTCCGATATTTTGATATACATTTGAATATACATATATAATTTGATACATTAGTATTTGTCACTGATTGACGTTCAGTGCTCAGCCATCAGAAAGAGTGAAACAGAATTGAATGATCACAGACACGATGCCAGCGCTCAGCAGTAGTTGGTTTGGTTAAGGTCCGTCGCAGAAAGTTTTAGCAACAAAACGAGTACCCCTGACCGCAATACAGATGTGGATGAACTAGCTTCCATAAGTAAGAAGGCAAACAAAGTAGTTGATAAGACAGGAAAGACTAATTCAGTGGTGTGGAATAGTGACGAGTCGTTCTTGAATGATTCGTTCATTTTAAACAAATCTTTAATGTGACTCAGGAAGAACGAGTCATCTCAGGGATTGATTCATTCAGTCGTGCATCTGCATTGCGCAAAGTTCTTACTGGAATTAGTTCACCTGTTTCGAGTCTTTGGGTTTAAGTTGTTCTTTTCATAACGTGACGTGACGTGACAGAGCCGGAAAGAGAATTGATTAGGTCATCTATCGAGTCTTCGGGTTTGAGTGGCTCATTCATCACGTGATAGCCCCATAAGCCAAAAAAAACTACTCGAAAGACTTTATTTGATAGTTTATTTCACATTTCTTGTTTGTAAAGGCTAAATACAAATAAAAAGTGAACCTTATTTTTTTTTGTACTGTTTTTATTAATATATATATATATATATATATATATTTATAATTTTAATAGGAGGGGCCTGGAGGTATTATAGACTTTGCAAATTTTGTTTGGAAACATCCATTGTGTGTGTCCTCTGCTGTTTTTTTCCTCCTGAGGCGTTTTAATATTGTCCATATCGATATCAGAATTATATCGTATCGACAAAAATTAAGAAATATATTGTGATATAAATGTTTGCCATATCGTCCAGCCCTAGGCATAACATTCATTTCCAAACTAACGAAGTAGAAAAAAAACAAAAACGATAATGAAAGGGGCAAAAAAAACAGGTAATACAGTAATAATAAAAGGTTAATAATGGGTTATAATTCTGATATATCTATAAAATTAGAGTTGGTAAGAGTTTTTAATAGGGATGCTCAGTTTAACCGTTTAACCGTTAACCGACCGATTGGAAGTTTAACCGATTAATACAATCAGTTAAACGGTTTAAAAGGTCATTTTATTTATTTATTTCAGTATTTTACCTAC
>JAUMHQ010000046.1:6265138-6276697 GCA_032361165.1 Enteromius paludinosus | reverse complement strand
TCTCCAGGACCGCAGTTGGCCACCCCTGCGTTATCAGAATTTGTGTTTATATATGCTTTCCAGACAAACATGGCATGAGATGCACCTTTGAGCTATTTGAAAAAACTGGCTTATAATTGGTTGATCTATACTCTATTAGTGAAAATCAAGATTCACAATTTTTAAGTCTAATAGAAATGTGTAGATAATATATTTGATAGGTTTATGACAACTAGATCAACAATTTTTGCGTGTAATGATGTATGGTGAACCAAGGACTACATGTTTTGAGGAGCACAAATGTTGCACAGATAACTATATGATAGATATTACCGCAGACAAGTGTACGTAATCAGTTGTACCGAAGCAATTGCAAATGATCATACAGCACTGATCATAAAATGAAGTATAGATATATCATCGTACAAAGCCATAATATAGGGAGATGTAACAGCTGATACATTTGTGAATTGAGTTCTAAGTAGTCTGCTATAAAAGACGAACAGATTTACATTACAAGGTATCAGAATTAAACCTTACTTTTGCCTACTTTAAATGGCAACAGCAGCCCCAAACTGCGTACCTTTGCTCAGTTTGTACCCCTGAATAAAACGTATAGCTACATAGTCTTAACATACTATATAGCCATTAAAACAAAATATTTTTTTTTCCAAAAGATCTTCTATTTCGTTTAAAGGTTCATTAAAAAGTTTCTTTTTTTTTTATTCACAATGCCAGACACCAAAGGGTTAATATTTTAAAGTGATCTAAACTAACATTAAAATGTGAAAAAAAGGTAGGTAGTGGATCTAATGCTCACCTCTGACTAGTTTAACAGTGTTCTTGTTCTTTTTTTTTTTTAGGCATGATGATGTATAATTTACAAATCATCAGTTTTCATCCCAGCACTAACCAGGGTACTCTGGTACCATCATATATCCTGTGTATTTAGTTAGATTTTATGCATTGTGTTTAGTATAAAAGTCAAGTCTTATCACAACAGGTTCCAGTTAGCTGCATTTCTAACTTGTCTTGTGTTAACTGACTTAAACATTAGCATGTCAGAAATGTACTTAAAGTAGATTAAAACTACATATCACTGTGTGATTGTAAATAGGTATACCAATGAACTTAGTTCATTACATCAGTTGGCCTTTATGTGTTCACTCTGGGGAAAAAACTATAAAGCATTATAAATGTTTAATTTCATTCTTGAGCATGTTTCTATGGAACCTTGTTACGGTCTCAGAATATTCAAATGTAACTGAGAAACTTAAAATAAAAACTAAAGCCATTTGTGAAATATTCCATGTTTTCATGTCGGACCAACACAAACACACGTGATTTACAAAATCAGCCACATGAAGTTAAAAGCATTACGTAAAACTTTATTTTTACTGTACAAATTCTTCAGATTAGTAATCGTAACCATTGTTTCACAACAAACATCCTCATCTAACTCTGCAGCGGAGACCCTCACCTTACATTAGAGTATTTTCTTTCTTTTTTCTTTTGACACGAACAAAAATCAATAACAGAGTTTTGCACAAACTTGCCTGTAGCCCTTGTAAAACAGGAGGTGGTGATGGAAGAAATGTGTAGTTGATGTCCTGGATACAGGAGGAGACTATGAAGTCCCTAGGACAAAGGGCTCACATACAGGAAGGACAAAAGCAAGGCCTCTCTCTATATATGAAAAAGCTACACGACAAAAGGGAGAAGAAACCAACAAATTAGCCCTCCAAAAGATTATCAGTCTGATTCATCCCAAGTGCATTCAATTCCTTGTCATGGATGAAATGAACCCGTGACAGACAGTACATGACCAAACATTAAGACGAAATCTGTAATAGTGGTGCAAAAACTGTATGGCTGTATGATGATGATGTTTAATTTGCCCTCTCCATTAGACTTGTACCATTTTAACAGATCAAGGAAAATATCAATCATACTTTTAATTAAATGCGCTCAGGATGGAAGGCAAATTTTACTGACTCCATCAAACTTTGGTTGGTAAATGGTCTCAGTTTGTAGTACCTGAATATTTCACAGTGAGGCCTTTCCAACAGGAAATGTAACAACTCCACCAGCAGCAAACATCGTGGTACATCGTGGAGTTAAAAAGGCTTGATAATTCTGAATCCTGGTCAAAGACAAAGATCTGCGTGGAAATAATTTGAGCAAGTTCACATTCGTACGTCAAGATGGAAAAAAAACCCATGGCTCTCTTGAAATATACCGAAATATTTACGTATGAAATCATCTGTGAAAGATCAATAAATCTCTGCGGTTCATTTATTGGAGTGTACAAGAGAGAACAATGAATTGGTACCAAGACGTTGGCAACACTACAAATGAGTTGGCACGAAAAACACAAACCTGGCGGTGTGGGTGCTGATGTGTTTGAAAGAAAGCAACTCGGCCTTTGCTGTTGTGATATAGCGACCCGTCGGGTCTCAACAGCAGCGCGAGGAACAATGTTTGGACTGGTCAGGTCTAGTGTTTTGTTAATCAAAAGGTCTCTCTGCTTACAGACAAAAATACGATTTATAATAATGACTTTTTGCTTGAAAATTAGCAGCTGGCTGAAATGGCGATCAGTCATCAGAAATGTTTTGCCAAGGCTTTTCCAATATGAATCATCTCCCAGGATATGATTTCAAGCTCTCATAGAGATTGATTGAAACTGAAATGAAGGTACTTATTAAAAACCATGATCTGCTATAAAAGTGTTTTAGAGAAAAACTAATTCCGCCCCTGTAATTGATGTCTTAAACTCAAGCTCCCATACATTCAGAACAGCTAATGCCCTCATGCGTCTCATTCTCTCTGTCCTTCTTTGACTTTCACTTTACCGTCTCAGCAGTGGCACTGGAAGCGCCAACCGATTCAACCACAGTTATTGGTCACTTTTAATAAACTACTCAAAATGTAAAAAAAGGGAAGAAGTAAAACAAACAATTTAAAAATAACAGACTAATTTTACAATAGGATTTTAGTGTTCAGGTGAAAAAAAGAAAACAGAAAAAAGGGAAGGGAGAAACAAAAGAGAGAAAGAAAAAAGCTGATTTTGTGCAACTGTGAACCAGCCATCAGCAATAAGCTCATCGCTTGTTTCACAGCTCCCTCTGTCTGCAATGCAGGGAATCACCCCAGCAGAGCTCCAGGAGCGTGACGTGGTCCCGCTCCAAACCTGCTCATACACACACCCTCGTCAACTCCGCCACACACACACACATCCTCAGGCAGAGAACAGCTTGCATCTGCAGTGAGAGATACATTTTAGATGCGCTAATCGAGTTTTAAAGTTTGAGGAGAGAACGAAAGAAACAAAAACATCTTCTCTGTAAGGACAAGTGTGCAGGGGAGCTGTAGGGAGGAGGTGCCACGATGGGTTTGGGAACCATCCCGGTGGCTTATTAGCACATGGTGGTGAGTCTCTGGGTCCCGTAGAAGGTCTCTACAGGTTGTCTCCGGGCTGGTACTGTGGCTCAGTGGCGGTGAAGTAGTCCTCCAGGAAGGACTGGATGTATTCGAAAGTGGGCCGCTCGTCTGGCTCCTTCTTCCAGCAGAGCCGCATCATTTCGTGCAGCGACTCCGGGCAGCCCTGAGGACACGGCATCCTGTAGCCCCGCTCCACCTGCTCCAACACCTCTCGGTTCACCATGCCTGAAAAACAGTTGATACACCAACTCAGTTTGTGCAACCGCCCACTGTTCAGCAGCCAGACTGTCTCAGACAGGATGTGAGGGGTGTGTAATTACAGCGGACACTTCGCTTGGAACCCGCAGAGGACGGGAGCGTCGAGGACAGAGAGTCTGGTGCTACGTGAGAGGACAGGAAGTGTAAATCAGTGGGTTGACGGTTTCTGAGAGCTCTCTCAGAGGAAGGATTCTTTATGTGCATGCGAGAAACACAAGAGTGACCTTTTTGGGCTCAGCCTACTTTCATTTACACTCTCTTGCATAATGACTCACAACAATACCTCTTTACGGGTATAAAATCGAATCAATAAATCTTATGTTGTGTGGGAAGTTAAAAAGCTGCTGGACTTCCTGCTGTAGCTTGGATGAAAATGCTTAAAGAGATAGTTCACCCAAATAATCGGTAATTAATTACTCACCCTCATGTCATTGCAAACCCGTAGGTAAGACCTATGTTTATTGTCCGAAAATAATTTTTGTTTTCTTTGCACACAAAAGGTATAGCTTTTCACATGGACTATATTAATGATGTCCTTGCTACCTTTCTGGGCCTTGAACATGTCAGTTGTGTTGTCTATGCAAGGTCAGAAAGCTCTCGGGTTTCATCAAAAATATCTTAATTTCTCTTTGTGTCTTGAGAGTATATAATGGCAGAGTTTTCATTTTGGGTGAACTATCCCTTTAAGACCAACCATTGTGACATTACAGATTCAAAACTTTATTTTAACTCAAGCATTTAGACTACAAAACAAGCCTGTACAGATTAACACTGCGCACTAACATCCAAAGGTTATCTGCTCAAGGTTGAAATGCTGAGAGTTTAAGGCTCTCCATTACTGGGGTTCAAACCTACAAGCTCTTGGCAACCGGCCCAGTTCTTTAACCACTAAGCCACACTGCCGGCACTTGAGTGAAGTTGGCACATTAATCCAGCCTCTTCTAGGGCTCTGCATGCAAGCAGATGCCCATCAATAATGGACCGACTCTAATAGTGTACGACTGAATGATTGATGAAAGCCTAACTGGGTTTGTGATGTGCGGCATCAGTGAGAGGCTTTAGGTAAGCACTACAAATGACAGACTGGGTCGTGTGAGGGACGGGTGCAGGAAGGGAACAGACAGATGGTGGTAAATAAGAACTGGTGCCCAGTCAGTCCTTCATGCCCGCGTAAGCCAGATGGCTCCTTCGGAGTAGTAATAACACACCCAGCAGTCCCCCTCTGCTCCAGTAGGGGGCACATTGGAATCTGCACCTCTCTGTTTGGAGATCTACCTACCTGCAGGTCCGTTGGATCCCAACCCTGCTTGAACACACCTGCCTGTAGTTTTTTTTTGACCATGAGTAGCTGGTTCAGGTGTGTCTCACTGTTATCATTTACTCGCCCCCATGTTATTCAAGTCTTTTAGACTTTGGTTCTTTTTTCGAAATACATATTAAGATATTTTTAATGAAACCTGAGAAGTTTTTGTCCTCCCTCTACAAGGTCAAGGTCAGCAAAACTGACATCCAAATAGGTCATGAAGTTGTTGTAAAATTAATCCATATGAAAAAAGTAGTTTAATCTCAGTCTTGTGAAGAAATAAGTGCTTAAATCGCAATAAATCTCATGTTCGCATAATATATGTGTGTGTTCTGTTTATATTATAATGTATATAATATAAATACACACAAAACATATTAGATATATATTAGATATATTAATTCATAATATAAATTAAATTAATACAAATATAGACATGCAAATATTTTCTAAAAATATACTGTGTGTGTGTGTATATACATAATAAATATACACGACACATTCTGCAAAAACAAAAATAAATGCAAAAAAATTGTACGTGATTGTGATTGGTTGACAGATTTACTTTTGAACAGGTATTTATTCACTTGTACACCACACACTAAAGCATAACTAATATTTTCTTGTGCATCACACACACCACTGAGCTTTCGAGTTAACCATATGTGATATGCTCTATGCATGTTGATCGTCGTTTACATGTAAATAAAGACCTAAATTAATTATGTTTATCATATAAAGTGGTCATACCTCATTACAAGATTTGGATTAAACCACTTGATTCATATAGATTCATTTTATGATCTCTTTATGACCTTGGATCAGTTTTGGTTACATGGACTTTCAAAGCAGGAACAGAAAATGCTTAGGTTTTATTAAAAATATTTTCTTTTTCAGAGATTAAACAAAGGGATTAAACAACAAAACGTTGATTTCTTTTGTGTGGTGTTGCTTTTTTTGTGTATCTACAAAAAAATCTATTTGCTGGTAAATCAAATGTAACATTTCTTACCTGGGTATGGCACTCTGCCCTTGGTCACAAGCTCTGTCAGCAGGATACCAAAGGACCAGACGTCAGATTTGATGGTGAATCGGCCATACAGCGCTGCCTCTGGTGCAGTCCACTTAATGGGAAACTTGGCTCCTGAAGGAACAATGGCACACATTCTCTAAATTACTGCAGTAGAGTCAATGGCTCTTACTTAAGCAAAGCAAATGTCAGCATTTTAAAACATCCTGTTGGCCTCCACATTACTTAATTCAATGGATTATTTTTTTGCTGCCATGTCCACCGATTGATGTTGTGGTCATGGGTTCAGCACACAGCAGGCCAGATTTGAACCTCTGTCTCTTGCACAAGCATTAAAAGCTCAATCTGGCTGCAGTTTATGTGTTGATCTGAAGTGTTGTGACAAGTCAGTCAATAATAACCAGTGAAGTATCAAATGAGAGAACATAAGAAACTGAAAGACATTGATCTTTAAAGATCATTAGTGAAACATCTCCAAATGCAATTACATACACAAGTTTGTAGATTGCAGTATGTGATGTACCATTTTCTTTACTGGCCAGAAGCCTTTGGGCACTTAAGACCATTTTTTGTAGGCAATGGCAAGTCATCATGCTCTACACAATCACGTTGCATTCTGGGAGATGATAGATTCAGACAGTAAGTGAGGTAATTATGCATGATTAGATGCTGATTGCCTTGTAAATTTCCAGCACAACAGCTTTGTTGCCAATAGCAGCATTGTTGCAGACCTAAGACAGTGAGTTACATATTTGACCACGCATATTTTGTAACTATTTCCTTTTTACTCCTATAAAAGGTTTCCATTTTCAAATAAACGCTTTGGTTTTATATTAATCATAATTATAGAATGAAATACATACATTCCCTTAATTCTTAGTAAAATAAAAAGCACAGGAGTATAATTTAAAAAAATATATATATATTCACTTTCCATTTACCTCCTGAGTGGAATATTAATAATATGATTTTTTTTTGGTACATTATTATAACATTAGAATGCACTGCTCACATAACGCACCACTGAACCGGAAAGAGAGACTAAAAACCAGCTACATTCACTTAAAATTCCCTTAGTCGGGTGGCAGTACGTGACTAGAATTTAATTTGCATAATTATGATTTATTTCTAATATCATATAAAGCATGACCAGGCAATTAAGTAATTACCGCTTCAGACCTAATTATCAAATGTGTTAATATTGCGCTTCCCTCCACATACCTTGTCTAGCAGTGTATTCGTTGTCTTCAATCAGTCTAGCGAGGCCAAAATCTGCAATTTTGCAGACCAGATTGTCTCCCACCAGAATGTTAGCAGCCCTCAGGTCTCTGTGGATGTAGTTCATCCTCTCGATGAAGGCCATACCATCTGCAATCTAGACAAGATGAGAGGAAATCAAGCCTTACAAAGCCAACATGGCAGATCCAGTCATGGAAGTCATATATTAAGAGAGCTGAAAAACTGCATTTATGGGTTCAGATGAGGTGGCACATGATCGAAGTTTCAATACTTAGAAAGCTTTGGTTTAACCAACACTCACATAGCTGTGTACGGGCAAAATCTATAAAGCAAGCTAACAGGTTGCTAAACACAATCTTAAAAGAAAAAAAAAAACAAAACAGGAATCCTTAAGGAATTTAACAAACAATCTGAGACAGCAAAACTGTCCAAAAGGCTTTCATAAGCATCGTCTCACAAGTTGAGATGTGAGAAAGAGACCGAAGCCTCAGCCAAGCAATGCGGCAGTGGAGCCCAGGGAGCCAAGAGAGAGAGATACAGAGAAAAAGAGACTGCGCACAGTAGGAAGGAAGAACGTGAGAGAGCAACAGCGAGCTTTTTAAGCGAACTGAGCAGAATTGAGTAGACACATTAAAGTGAAGTGGCCCCACAGGAGTGGCGGTTAAGTGCTCCAGGCATTAGGCGGGAAATGAGGATCACAGTGCCTGGGAGAGACACACAGGCAGCAGGATGTCATATCAGATATTAAATAAATATGACAGCCAGATGGAGGCTGAAACAGAAACCCTGCTGCTCTGGGAGATGCCACTCGTCCAGGTTCACTGTGACGTGCTTCTGCTAACGATTGGGCAGCTGGGTGTTACTGCGTGTGGAAAAGAAAAATAAAGCTCGCTGGATAGTGGTTGGGTTTTTCTCTTACCTGGGCAGCCATGTCTACCAGCTGAGGCAGTTTGAGGTACTTGCCCTCACCCTCTTTCAAGAAGTCCAGCAAACTCCCTAAAAGACAGAGGCACAAAGTGAAACAGTGTTTAAAAGTGGATCATTCATCCATCTAAGCTTATAAACAAACAGAAGAAGAAATAAGGAACAAGACAACAGCGCAAGCTACCTTTGCCCATGTATTCAGTAACAATGTAAATCGGCTCCTCAGACACAACAGCATACAGGGGCACCAGCTTGTCATGCCGAAGCTTCTTCATGATCTGGGCCTCCTGCAAAAAGGCTTCAGGAGACATGGTGCCCGGCTTCAGTGTCTTTATAGCTACTTTAGTCGTGCCATTCCATGTACCTAGGAGAAAAATGAAAAAATTCATAAAATGAGTGCAAAAGAAAGCATTGAGAGTGTTTTTCCACAAATGAGAATTTGAAAACCTGGATTTAGCCTTTCTCTTCAGAAACATTTCTAGACTACAATTCATAGACTAGAAGATTTCTACTAGCTATGCCAAAAACATTTTGTGCAATCCAGGAACTAACATAATTAATTTTATTACATGATAGAAAATGTTTATAAGCAGCTGTACTCTTATCAGCTGTATCATTATTCTGACAGCACCCATTCACTGTAGTGGAGCCATTGAGCAAGTGATGTAATGCTAATTTTCTCCAGACTTGTTTTGAGGAAGAAACAAACCTATACATTTGGATGGCCTGAGGGGGAGTACATTTTTACGAAATTATTATTTTTAGGCAACCTATCCCTTCAAGAATTCTTACAAAACAGGTGAAGAATGTTACTTTGCCATCCCAGGACAGACAGTTTTGTGAAACCCATTTAAACTGCAATGACACAGATTGCCAGCAGATGACAAATCAGTTGTGTGGGACCTATTATGCATATTGAAACAAACATACTCACACACAATAAGTGAAATTCCAGACATTGCTTTCTCTAATGTGGCAAGCTGGGGCTTGCAGCGTGACAAGCTTTAAGAGTAGTGATGAAAGAAAGGATCTTAATAACCCACTTTCACGACTTTCTTTAGTAAGAACACACTTAAGTGCTGTGGTGCATTTGCGAAAACAGCAGATATAAATGTGAGCGTGGGGAAAAATATGTTATCTAGTAATTTGTGTGTCATTGTGATCAAGTAATCATGTATTTAACCATAAATTATTAACAGAAGCATTTCTCACAAAATGTTAGCTGTGGGGTATAGTGTGCCAGATGCTTCGAGGAATGAGTTTGAGTGCATTGTATGCATATTTATCTTACCCATCCAAACCTCTCCGAAGCAGCCCTGACCCAACTTGAGCTCCAGACGCAGTGACTCTCGAGGGATTTCCCATGCATCTTTAGCCAGACCTTGAGTCTGGGGCTTCACCGTCGGACACACTGTGGTCAGTCGGTAGCAAAGCCCATCTGCATGCTCTACACACACACACACAGGAGTAATATTAGGGTTAATTAATATAAACGCTATGTGTATGGGACTAGTAAATTACCCCTGTAACAGCCATATGTGGATGACAGACACTGCCTTAATAAAAACAACTGAATCTCAATCCCATCTAGATCAGTACATAACGCCCTGTTAATAACTCTTTAAAAAAAAGAATAGTATAGTGGATGAGAAAGACACTGAGTAAAATGAACAGATGCAGTTCTATTTAAACAAGGCGTGTGATATTTTCACAGATTTTATACAATAGTGGGGCTATAAAAGAACAAGGCTACAAAATGAACTAGGTAAGGGCAAAAGTCATTAATTCATCACTTTTCCGACCATAAAGCACATTAATCACTGTCTCTCAAACAAACGATTCAAATCTTTACGAAGCAGGTCACACAGAGAGAGCCAGACAAGGACTGATGGCCTTTCATTAAGCCTTGACATTCTTCAGATAAGATGAATCTGAACAGCAAATGTGTTACTTTCACTGGCCCTCAGTTGTGTGACAGGTCGCATGAAATGCCTCACAGAAAACAAATCCATCTATTAGTCGGAATTAAAACATGTCATTTCAAAATCATAGTGAGGATCGATGGAGTGCCACAATTTATGAGCAAAATGCGTTTAAAAATCAAGTATATTTCTAAAACAACTTTGTGGAGGCCAGTTAAAGTCTTCCACACTTAACTCCGTAAACCCTTTTTAAAAAGAACCTGTCTTTGTACATAGTGCTTTGTTAAACAGGCACAGAACAGGTACACCTTGCTCTACTGTAAATGTTTGTCTAAGGACAATGTAAGGCTGTGTGACTGATTTTATGGACCTGCGAGCAATGAGTGTAGCTGAAAAAGCCAAACCCTTTGATTAGAAGGATGTCTGCATACTTTCACCATGTAGTTTATGTCAGGTAATCCTGCTTTGAGAGTTTGACCGCTGAGGTAAACATAACATAGGGTTGACGGCTTGACAAGAACCACAGTTAAGAGAAGCTGATGGTTTTTCTTTGTGGGGACTGACGTCAGCTACAACAACAATGCTGAGGCAGGACGTAACGTCTCATGAGATCAAAGAGGTGTCGATGTCAAAAGCCCTCTCAGACATTCTCCTGTGAAAACTAGGCCAAGATTAACTGAACAAGGACACGTTACTCGCAGCAGATGTCAGGCACCTGTTAGCGCTAGTCACAGCGAGACCCCAAAGCTTCAAATCACCACCCTGCTATCTCCACACGACTGGTATTCAGGGCTTCTGTCCATTTGAAATGAAATGAGATACAAGAAACAATATTGCTTGAACTATGTGCTAACCTGTGTAATGCTTCACCAGTTTCTGTAGAGTGTCAAACTGAGCCCTTGTGGTGATGTAATAGCCTCCATTGTCAAGCTTTCGGATTTTGTAGTGTTTCACGTTGTCTCCCTTCATCTCATCCCAGTCCCGTATAGAGAGAGAGTAAGCCCCTGCCAGGAGGAGAGGAGGGAATGGATTACAAATAAGTGATGTACACTTCTTAAGAAGACGGTGATTCATGTACCTTTTGTAGTCTCGCTTTCTCTGACCAAAAAAGTTCCCCGCTGGTTTCCGGGAACCAGCAGCAGTCGCTCAGCATCTTTACGACCCATTTTGCCAAAGTACCATCTGTGAGATAAAAATAAAGAAAAATAGACACTTGTCCAGTGATGGAAAAGCTAGAGGAACATGCAAAAGGCAGTCTGAAGAAAACTCGACTAGCATAAAAAAAAAGACATCAAGACATGACGAATGTAAGGGGAATATGGATGCTCATTTTGGTAATTTCTCATAACCGACAACCGACGCTCGTTAATCGATTATTAACCGGTTAACTGACAACATTATTTTAAATGAGAATTGAATTCAAAGGATAAGCGCCTGTGACCGGTTAAAAATAATAATAT
>JAUMHQ010000046.1:6234132-6252405 GCA_032361165.1 Enteromius paludinosus | reverse complement strand
GTCCATGTACTGAACTGTTATTATTCAACCATGCCAAGCTAAATTCAGTTTTCCATTCTATGGCACCTTTAAGTCAAAAATAGCCAGTATATTGTCACTATCCATGATATACAGTGGTCAACATTTGAAGTGGATCAGACCACTTCAAATGTTGACAAGTGTATTGCATTTTTTTTTTGTATTGCAACTGTCGCGCCACAAGGATGCGCTGTTTTCATTCAAATCAAAGCGTAAATATTGAACCACTGATAGCAGATGGACAATTCTGACAATGTCTTTCATACCTCCCTTCAAGCCTCCCTGTTTTCATCCAAAATATCTTAGTTTGTGTTCTGAAGATGAAGCTTTTAGGGGGTTGAAATGACAGTGATAAATGACAACATTTTCATTTTGGAGCGGAGTAACCATGTAAAAGTGTTACTGCTAGTGAACTATCACTCCAGTTACTGGCGGACTTGCCCATTAGGCAAAGGTAGGTTGGTGCTCTGGGCCCCAAAAAACCAAGGGCCCCCTTAAATGCACATGCGCATTACGTGCGGACATGCGAACGGTTGTTGTTTACGGTGTTTATTACCACGACAACTGTCTGGGTGTCCAAGTCGAACGTGCTTCTTGTGTATCTTGTAGCAAATGAAAATATTATGCATCTGAAGCTGCCTGCTGCACGAGTGCGAGGTCTCTCTTTTCTGCTGAGCAAACACCTCTCTCTCTCTTTCTGCATCTGATCTGTTCAGCGAGCAGCTGAGGGAGCTGCGCTTTCAGTTCAGTATTTTGATTGTCTAATGTTAGATGCAAGTATAGCTGAAAGAACAGCACAGGATTTTTGAGCAGATGAACATATTGAAAGGCAGGGCTCATGATATGGGTCGCATTTCAGCCACTATTTCATGTTCAAAGTAAAATATGATATAAATGAAAACTGATTCATTGAGAATTTAGCTGCATCAAAACACAGTATGTGGCAGAGAGTGGGAAACAAATGCAATAATAAACAATAAATGTACATTTAGCATGTTTATAAGAAGTAAGCCCTATCCTGTGAAAATGTAAACAGGTTTGTGTCAGGTTTATGATTTTATCATTTATTTATTTTTTTGTTAAAACTTGTATCTCAACGGCAAATCAGTTGCAGTTTCATGGCCAACAACCTAAAAGAATAAAAATGTCTGTTAATTAAATGAATAAATGTAAAAGGAAAGGAAAAGGAAAAAAAAAGCATGTGACATCAGGCCAGGTATGGTTTCCCATACAAGGAATTTGTGCTCTGCGTTTCACCCATCCAAGTGCACACACACATCAGTGAGAAGTGATCAACTACGCGCACACACACACACACCGTGAACACACACCCGGAGCATTGGGTAGCCATTGCTGCGGTGCCCGGGGAGCAGTTGGGGGGGGGGGGGACGGTGCCTTGCTCAAGGGTTTCACCTCAGTGGTGGTATTGAAGGTGAAGAGAGCGCTGGTTATTCAATAACCTCACCCACAATCTCACAATATAAAAAAGTACAACATGAAAAATGTAGAAACATTTGACAACTGTGAGGCACCACTGTGCATCACAATAAAAAAGGAACCTCAAGGTTGATCTAGGTAAATGTGGGCAAATATATAGGGTCCTATAGCCCTTGCCGAGGCCCCAAATTCACTATATCCGCCCCTGACCCCACCGGTAAATACTGACCTCAAGTGGAGGTTATCTGCACTACAGTTCACTGTTCTACACAAAAGCAAACCAAGGCTGCGTGCAACTGTTGCATTTATTATATTATTTTTCAAATGTAACTTTTAACATGTTTTTATAGACCTATAAAATATACTGCTTCAAAAACTGCATGTTAGCATTTAAAAACACTACATAATAGTCTAACGATGTATTATGCATCAGTTATAAATATTTAAGTATATGTAAATTGATCATTTCCAAAAATAAAAATAAAAATATTTTTAATGTTTGAAGCCTTTTTAAGTGAGGTTTCTTGTATGCTGTAGGTGTGTCTATATATGCGTCATAGAGAGGTCATGTACATCCACAAGGGAAACCATAAACCACCAGTTGGAAAGTTAAAGTACCACAATATGTAGAGACACAGGAGACGAATGTGTGACGAAACAACGACTTCCTACCGCTGTAATTAGGGACATCAATACTTGCACTCAAGTTGACAAATGTACCGTAATCTCATTGGTTACAGCAGGATACCCAGAGGAAGCAACTTAATAGCTTTACTGTAAATAATCTTGACTCATACTCAGTCAGTAATAGCACGTTTTCCAGTCTTTCTCGTTTAGGCTGGGCCTTCTTAATTTTTGTGTTTGTGTTTGCCTCTTTTTTTACGGCAAGTATGGGTTTGGTAACCGAAAACACATTTTTTTTAACAATTGTGAAGATAATACTGATAGGCATGCTGCATACATACTTAAATAGGCATCCACGAATGAATGAATGAACGACCAAATGCTGCAACTTGGGTGACCAAATGAACAGGTGAAGGCAAGTAAAAAAAAAGGCCCATTTAGATTCAACCAAAAATTATAATTTATTATGCAAGTATACTAGGCCTGCATATAGCTACATATCATCAGTTTCAGTAACCACACCTCCTAACAGCGTTTCCAAAAAAATAAACGTACTGGCATCAAAAAAAAAAGGTCTCGCGAACATAAGTTGTGTGGTAACTATGTCAACAGTACGTTCCCAGGATGCGCATAAACAACATTATAGCCTAGTTTATTTACATAAGTCCAACAAATAATATGTAATCAAGACGCTTACATGTAACCTTGCATCTCTGAAACCAACGTTTTCCTATGTACTTTCAAATCTGAAACACATGGGGGCAGTATTGAAGTAAGAACGGACCTGAGTGTGGGTAAGGCGCGGATTCATTGTTCAACTAAATGACTCTGTGTACAGAATGAGTGAGTATGCTATACATACGAAGCAGTGACTTATAGTTGCGTCATATGACGTCAGAGTCCACTAATCGTAATCATGAATTAATTCATACCAAATCGACCGGTGGTGCACGACTCCAGGCTTTGTCATCTGTGCGCGGACAGGGCAGTAAACGCATCAGGGATCTATTTTGCCCATGGTACTACAACTAAATCACGCGTTTTGACAGACTAATAACTTTTTTGCTGTTGTGAATGATACAAAAACGAAAAACTAGCGAGAGTTTGTATTGAAGTTCTAAGTGGAACATAGCTAGGTGGGCTTATCATGCAAAAAAAAAAAATTCAGACGCAGTAATTTCCGCTCACCAAAGAAAGGCCATGACGCATAGCAGATTAAAATAGACTAAGGTCTTTTATTGATTGTGTTTGTAAAAAAAAATATACAGATTAACTGAGAGACAAATTTCATCCAGTATATAAATATAGCGCAAGATTTAGAAAAAAAGGGTGCCGTTTTTATCCACAATGAAATTTCAGTACCCCAGTGCTGGACAGCGCCCAGCTCGTGACCCTGTGACAAATGTGGTGTTTTTGAACTTGGCTCTTTTTGTTGTCGTGTCCACCCTCTATTGTCCCATCATTGCTCAGTCCGACATGGAGTGTCTGCATGGAGTGACTGATGTGGTTTGGGACCTCGAGACAACCCACGGACCGGTGAGCCTAATTGGCAGTCATGTCAAGTTGAAAAAAAAAAAGTTGCAAATTGTCCTTTCTCCCGAAATTACGTTTAGAGGAAAGTTCAATTTGAGGTGTGTGTGTGTGTGTGTGACTCGTTCATCGATGAGGAAGGAACTGTACTATTATATCCCGGGAGGAAGGGTTGATGACGTCTGTGGCATACTTAATGTGACTTATTGAAAAAAAGGCAAGACTCCCTATTCATGGATAAAAATCCGAGGTAATCGGAGCACGGCAGAAAAAGTTTTCTAAAAGGATATGTAGACAAACGAGTGCTGCTGATTTCACCGAGGTTTTGTTTGCAAAAGTGATTTTGTTTATATTGGTTATTGTATAAAAGTGCAGGGGTTGAACCGACGAGCACATAAGCAAAGGACGGTGGCGCTTCAGGGAAGAGGTGCTGTGAGGAAGATCTCTATCTCTCTCACACAATCACAGCCGCACCCGAGTCGCATCCAACAGCATTTCAATCTACCTACTCCGCAATAGGTAGGTTCAAAACCGGCAAAGACGCTTTTTATTCGGTTTAAACCAAGGAATTATGATACGAAGACGCTCAGGCAACTGGATTTTGCTTTTCTAAAGATTATCTACCGGTTTTATCGTTCGCCTCATCGGGAGAAGGATTCTGTTGCGCGTGCATGGCATTCTTTAAACTTTTCAAATTTCATCTCATGAGCGGGAAATACGAGTAAAAAAATTAAAAACCGCTTCTGGTTTGCCTTTCTGGATTTTAGAGGCTTTCTTAGCAAAAGTTATTTGCGCATTACTTAGGCTATATCGAATATAATACAGCCCAGCCCAGGCGTCTGGTGAATTAGACAATTTACCAGGACTGTATCGCAGCTAGGCTATAAGTGTTTTGTATTTTTAAGTTATTTATTTAACTTTCTTCTATCTTTACAGCATGGCCAGATCTAGTAAAGCGACTTTAGCTTTGCTCATCTACGGAATCATGATGCACTACAGCGCCTACTGCACGCCTATTGGGATGACTTTTCCCAAGATGAGGTATGTATAAGCTTTTCTGCTTAACGTTTTTGGGGTTTCCTTTCATGTTGAAACGAACTCTATTCTGCGTCGAGCTTTATTTTACAGTCTAAACAGCATCGAATTTATTCATCTTGCCGAAGCGCATAAAAAATGTAGGATTTGAAATCTTTTTTTGGGGGGGGGGGCTACTAAATTTATAGTGGAAAAAGGATTGGCTTTGTTGTATTATTCTGTAGACTTCAAACAGTAACAGCCCAGCGAGGTTTTCCCCCGGGTGTTTACGCGAGGCTACAGTGCAAGCGCAATGTGGGAGGGCGTTCGTATCGCTAAGAAGGAATTTCTCCATCGGGACAGGCAGATGCAGTTGTAGCTTGTGTGAAAATGAGAAACCAATGAATGTAACGGGTGGCCCGTATAAGATGACGGTACAGTGGCGTCACTGTACAAACCCAAGAAAAAACGAATGAGATGCTCGGCGCGGGACGTTTTGTTATGTTAATTTACTGATGATTATACGATTATAAAGTCAGTTATATTTGGTTACGTTTCACAAGTCACTAAAATGTCATTATTGAGCATATGGCCAAACATAGCAAGCATCACCATAATTTCGTATGATTACAAAAAAAGAAAAAACTCAAGAAACGCTTGGGAATAAAATTAATATTAATATATTAATACTCATTTACCCTAAACAGATGAAATAGGAATTAGTCAGTATTTTAAAATCAATCCGATGCACCTGCTTCGAGCATGACGCATTTATTATTTTACAATGCATTTAATTTCTTTTTTCGCAAAACAACTATAATTTACGGTAGAATTAATTTATTTAGACTTTGTTTCGAATGCTGTTTTTTTTTATCGACATCATATAACTCTGGTGATTAATTTGTGATTTAACAAATGCATTCATTCATTTTTTTTCCCAGACTAGACAACGACGTATTTGACGAAGATGGAAACTCGTTAAGCGACCTGGCTTTTGGCACTGATCAAATTGCTATACGAAGTCCTCCCTCTCTCACGGATGACCTATACACGCTATACTATCCACCAGAGAAAAGGTAGTCTACGTGATTTCACATCACTTGACTTTATGTCATATGAGAATCAGTGTCATTATGTTTAGTTTATGTTGTTCCGCTATGTCTGTTCCTTTTGTTTCCCAGCTTTTTTCCTTTGCTTTTTTTCTGTTACTGTTACTGTTGATATTTGCATCAAGTGACTCTTTCAGATAGATAGATAGATTGATAGATAGATAGATAGATAGATAGATAGATAGATAGATAGATAGACAGACAGAGCGAGAGAGAGAGAGAGAGAGAGAGAGAGAGACGGATCGATTGACAGATTTACTGGGGGAATCGAAAGTAACTATATTACGCGTTTAGCCGAGAGAAGAATACAACTAAATCAGGCTGATTACTTTGCAACAAACGTGTTCTGTGGCATTTCATCACTGATATTATGTGTTTGGCGTTTTATCTCAGAACGGAAAGGCATGCAGATGGATTATTAGATAGAGCCTTGAGGGACATCCTGGTTCAGTTATCAGCACGAAAATATCTGCATTCTCTGATGGCAGTTCGCGTAGGGTAAGGGCATTTTTTAAGCGTTTACCTGCCGTCATCTTTGTTTTCCCCTTTATAATTTCAGTGGAGGTGATTTCTCGTTGTCCTGTCTTGACCTTCTCTTGTCTTTATTTTCTCCGACTTCTTGTGTCTTTGTCTGTGGGCTCGCATGGGCGTGGGGTTTCATATTCGTAGATGAAGCCCGATAAAGTGATTCGAATTGCTTGTGCTAAGACGAAAATGTTGTGTATTGCCAGAGCAAAAAAAAAAAAAAAAAAAAAAAAATGCCGAGAGACAATGCGTCAGAATCCATTTAAATTCCAACATGCATAATTTATGAGGCTTGTCCGCGGGATCTTCTTTCGATTTCTAATATAATTCGTTGTAATGCTAACGAAAAAAACTGCTCAAGATGATTTATTATTAAACAATGGAATAAAAAAATAGATTTGGATCATCAAGAGCGTTTATGCTGTACTGAAACCTGTTATCACATTTTCTGTGCCAGCCGGTAGCCTAATAATAGTTCATATATTTGCAGCGGAGGAAGCAGCGAGGAGGACGAATCGGAGACCTTATCAAAAAGGCATTCGGATGGGATCTTCACCGACATTTACAGTCGCTACCGAAAACAGATGGCCGTCAAGAAGTATTTAGCAGCCGTCCTGGGAAGAAGGTACAGACAGAGAATTAAAAACAAAGGACGTCGATTTGCTTATTTGTAGCGCTGACAAAACTGCCCCCAACTGCCCCTCCATGTGTACATTCAGTCCTAAGATCAAAGTCATTCTGATATAACTGATTAATCAGTGGATCGCGCCTGTGTTCTTTAAACATGTATTTATGTATGAAGTAAAGCCATTAAAATGAATATTTTACTAATAACATTGTTTTTCTTTTTGTACAAAAGCACTTGAAACCGCACAGTTATACTTTGTGGACCAACCGTTCAGTTTCATGTATATAGCTATATATGTTAAAAACAAAAGAGAACAAAAATCATCAGGAGAAAAAAAAAAAAAAAAATGTGCACCTTGAACGTTATGCGCCTGATATCTTTTCAAATCCATCATCATATGCAGAAAATAAATAGATTTTAAAAAGACAATCAAAGTTCTGAATGTTATACTTATTTTTGTAATCTGCTAAAGAATAGAGTCTTATTTTATCCAAAGTCTGCCCAGGGATGTATCCAACGTACTCTGTAAAGTACAGGGCTGTTTCAACTGTTGTGACTCCCCCCTAAAAAGGGGGAGTGGGAGAGGGATATGTAGTAGCTGGCACGATTCCCTCTTTCTTAGCCCACTTATTTGTGAACTGTACTTCAAATCACCTGTCTTCTCCAGATGGATTATGGTTGTCCTGCCTGTGCTTATGATTGGAGCCAGTAACCAATATGCCTGACTGGGGAAAAAAATGATACTGGAGTAACTGTACATGTTTTGGATTTTCTTTCTATCGTTTTTTTTTTCTTCATCCCAGTGCATGGTATGCTTAAAATGTATACATGCACTTTATCCACTCGATGTTTCCATGCTCAGTGTATTGGTACCCCCCCCCCCCCCATCAGATCCGCCTCTGAGAAAGCAGAGAAAAAAACCTGAATCAAATCGAACAAGTCCTAATCTTCAAATGCATGCTCCACGTTGTTGTGGAATTGGCGCGTCGGTCTCTCTGGGCTCTTTGCATGTATTCGATTCCTCAGTGTGTGGCTTTGCGTCATTTCTGACTGAATATTGTTCTTATGCCTTAAGCTGTGAATGCTTGTTACGTGCTATAACTAGTATTTCATGACAGGATGATCATCTGACGCCACCAATATTTTAAAACTCAGTTCAGAAATGAACGTGGTGGATGGTCCCTTCACGTCCGTGACTTAATTGTGAAAACTTCTTCAGTGATGCGATGGCTCCTTAATTGCGATAGTTTCCTTCATCAGCTCATCGTAGATCTAGAAAAAAATCTATTGTGTTAATGCCTATCTGCTGATGACTGAGGGTATGTGAGGCTGAGATAATGGGGAGGCCAACGAGAGCGGAGGGGGAGGTCCTTGTGAACTTCAACGTCATATTCACCACTGTCATATTCATAACCCTTATTTCCAGATGGTGCTAGTGCATGTCGAAGATAGCCTTTTTCTTGTATGTGTAGGTAAGGTACACCCATCGCCCTTATGGAGGGATGCACTGCAAAATCATCTATTGTTTGTTGTTTCTTTCACCATATATTTTGGTTGAGTCTGTATTAAATTCAGTATATTTCTCCTGATATGGAAATCAGGTCTTATTCATCCACTAATTCAATATGTAAACCGTTGTCCCAGGCATGAAATCAATCTTTCTTCAATTTGGCATTGTCCCCCAGGCTTTATGTGAGTATGGATGCGTCTCTGAGAGTGTTATGTGAGGTGTGTGTGTGCATGTGTAGGAAGGGCGGGAGGTGGGTGGGCGAGTGAATGCGTGCGTGAACATAATGATGTTATGAAAGATGATATGGGTTTTGGCTAAGGTGCCTTGTGACAACTTACGATAAAAAATTCGCCACTTATCACGGATGGCAATTTTAGTGGCCCTACGATGCTGCAAACTATTAGGTTCCATTTCACAAACTCCATCTTTACTTTTCCCTCTCCTTTTCTTTTGGAAACTTGGTTTCAAACCTAATTCTTTAATTAGAGCTGAAAAGCATGGCCAGCATATATTGTGATCAAATCTATAACTGAAGTGGTGTACATGGTAAAAGTATTAATTGTCTGGATTGTTTAAGCTGATGAATGTGTGTAAATGTGGCAAGCACGTGTTTCTGTTTAGCTCTACTATTTGTAGCTCAAGGTCCATGAAGCCTAGCTAGGTTTTGTGTTGTGTCTTGTTGCATAGCTTGAGGGTTTTTTGACAGCGAGCGAAAAACCTGATGGAACCCAGGCCACAGCAAAGCCTGTTGTGTACATTTCTGAAAGCGCCGAAAGCCTTAATGTGAACGTTTTACCTATACCTGAAACATTATATATGTGACAAGTGAATATTAGCAAGTGACATCATCCTATATTAACACATATAACTCCTTAGGGGGTGACATTTTTAAATGTTAAAAAGTGTTGTAAGATTTGTATGAATAAATTTTTGTAAACAACACAATTTCTAATCCATGTCTAATCTTTGGAACGTTCCACCGTTAGCCTGTGTGAATGCACAGTTTGTGTGTTTCTCCGTACGGCTACTTTTATTCACACAAGCTCACGAGGAAGGCTCACGCTGTGACACTAATGATAGACCAAAACCCACTGCTGTTCAAGATGTGCAATCAGTATAATTCAGATCTCCAAATATCACTGTGGGTGAGCTGAGTGGTTGTGACAGCTTTAATTTATACTCACAACAATCAGTACATTAACTTCATGTCAGTGATCCCGGGCGATTAGATTGCGAGTGACCCTCAACGAAACACCCACTTCAACCCTGACAGCTAGACACATACACACACACATTGCATATATGTACTCATACTCAAGAAATATTAGAAATATATGAACAGCCATATAACAACGCATATAAATAAAACTACAGTGATGGAGGAAGATCACACAAAATGTTGCCGAGCCATAAAGGTGACTCAAGAGGCTGAAGATACATACAATTTGCACATGATGTGTTTCTGGACGTCCCAGTCAACAGCAGAGGTAAGTCAAAAGCCTCTATGATCTGGACTGCAAGCTACAATCAAAGTTCAGAAGCAAAAAACCCCAAAAACAATCCAAAACAATGAATCTCAGAAACAAAACGGTGAAACTAAAGCTTCAAAAGTAGCTGGGAAAAACATTAGAAGACACAAGGTGCCAACAATGACAAAGTCTGTAGGTTGGATTCCCGAGGAAAGCAGGAACTGATTAAATCTTCACTTTCAATGCAAATGCATTGAATATAAGGGATATGGTTTTGGTGTGCTGCACCTTCAACAAAAGCTCACTTCAGTCCATCCTGGAAGAAAAGCTATGTTTTTAGGACACGATAGCCAGCAGAGACCTCATGACACACTCTATAGCTCATATCACATATCTTCTGCCATTCATCTCTTCTGCCTTCCAGCCATCCACAAGCTGTGTTTCCTTCTGGGATGAGACCTTCAGTCAGTCTTATTCAGAAGTATGGTCAGAGTGGGAAACGTGTCTCTTGCTGTTTATCTCATAATGTCCAAAGCACTGTATAGCACTGGTAAAAAGCCAACTCCTACTTTAAGGGAGCCTGGAGACAAGTGCTAATGGATCTGCTTCTAACCTGGCTAGATGATGACAGAAACGCTACTTACCCCACTAAACGATATAAAAGGACTATTTTAATGTATTAAAGGAGCTTCACATTAAATCTGAACACATTCCAGTGGGTGGAACAAACAACACTCCAGAAAACTCTTCAGTGTTCCGTAAGTCTACCCGTGGATGTTCCTGCATTCAACAGTGGGAGTTTTCCATGATTGCTCTCAAGCTACCATGTATAAAAATAGACGTCCCTATTGTATAGTAGTGTTGTCCTGGTACACATTCTCTCCGACTGAGAGACAAAGGCTGGGAAGGGAACTCGACCCGCGGGACTGAGGGTGTGGCTCCAGATCCATTAGTGCGATCTGATCCTGTGGTCCATGCAGAAGGCGGATCCTTGCTCCCATAGTCAACTAACTTAATCAGGGAAGTGTTGCTGAGCAACAGGCCACAAATGACTGTATATCTGTAGGTGAGCATGTGTACACACAAGGTATTTGAAAACTCAAAACTTTAAGGGACTATACACATGTTCTGTTTTTTTAAACATTCTATTCATCTAAAAATGTATTACGTTTACTACAGTTTCCACAAAATATTAAGCAGCACTGCTGTTTGCATTGATAACAAAATTAAGAAAAGCTTTTGACGCCAAATGAGCATATTAGAATGATTTTAAAACAACAACGTCACAATGATGACTAGAGCAATGTCTTCTGAATATTTGCCATTGAAGGAATAAATTACATTTTAAAATATATTAAAACAGGCATTTTAAACTATGTAAGAAGAATATGTCACAATATTTCAGTTTTTACTGTATTCTCTGATCAAATAAATGTAGCCTTGGTGAGTATAAGACACTTTAAAAAAACTAATAAAAACCAACTCCAAGGATTTGAAAAGAAGTTTAAATTGAGTTGATCTCAAATACGCTTTCAAGTTCCTCAAATGTACTTTTCCAAATAATATTTTAACAACTAAATAAAAGCCAGTTAATCATTAAGCACTTCATATTTTTCTCCTCAAACAATAGAAATGATAGATGGATTGGTAGATAAACCGTCCATTAAACCAGAATGTTTCAGTTTAAACAAAGGAGTTACAGCTATTCAAAATCTGTTTGTTGCACAAAATTGAATGTAAACATCACAATCATTTTTTCCTGGTTTAGCTTCCACTCCTTGAAGGAAAGTCTGTTCACCAAGCTGTTTGTCTAAGGGCCCCGAAGGAAGCAACAGAGCCCTCCTTCCTTCAATTAAAGCTGTGAAAACAGCAGCCAGGCAGGAATCATGCTGGGAGCTTCCATCTTAGCCATGCGCTTGTTCTCCGCCACAGCCCCTTTACACCATACCCCCTTGTTACACTCCTGAGGTGCAGAGGATGCTGGGTAGATGGGTGTGAAGTGGGGGTTTTTCCAAAAGGGTGACTTCACTGAGACTGGCACCCACCCCCAACTCACAGTACTCCTTTCTATTGTGTGTCCCCCCCAATGTGAGATGTGACTTACGCATGTGGGTGTGGGTGTACATGAACACACTCCCTTAGGGAGTAATTTGCAGTCACACAACAATATGTCAAAGGTAAATCTGTGGCCTTGGTGATTGGTGAGGTTGGGGGCTGCAGCCTGAGACGGCTTTATTTTTATAGGACTCTTGCTTTATTTTAAGAACAGATAAAGTGTTGTTATGTACAGAGTACTGATACAGATTTCCTAAACCTTTTTGACTCAAAAGCTCTTGACTCATTTCATTTGGGCATTTTTTCTGTTAAGATGTCCATTTTATTTACATGAAAAACATTTTTACTGAGTTCAGGCTGAAAGATTTGCAGAGAACCTCATAATTAGTACACTACAATAAATATTGCTGTTTATTATGAATTAAAAAAGTAATTAACAACAGGGCCTAAACTTTGTAAACATCTATATTTAATAATCAACACAATTCAAAGTGCTTGAGTTATTGAAGCAAACTTACAAAAATACAAAATGATTAATCGATTATGAAATTATAAACTTCAATTAAAGAGTAGAAAAGCTATAAATCTACACAACATGTATAAGTCAAAATATTTCAGACAAATTGTTTATTCATTTATTAGTTATTCGCTTGTGTATTTTAAAATGTACCAAATTAATATAGCAATGATAACTTGATGTTCATTCATTTATCCATGTTCATTCAGTGAGATCAATCGGACTGATTCAGTCTACTTCATGCGAATCAAAGCGAGAGACTGATTTGTAAGAGTGTGTTTTCAATCCTCTAAAAAGACTTTTTTTCTATTAATTGAAGTACAGCGTGCACTGCATGTTTTTTGATTCATTATAAAAAATGAACTCATAAAAGTAATTTTTTTCATGAATCAGACTACACTACATGAGAACTTACAGTGCTTGTGCTGTATGTTTCTCACTCAATAAAAAAAGATTGGCTCATAAGAGTACGTTTTTTCACGAATCAGGCTTCACTGATTTAACTCAACGCTTTAGATAATTAATAATATGTGTTTTAAAAGAGTCATTGGTGTGTGAATCGCACTACAACCAGTAATCACTCTCTGTTATTGCATGCAGCCTGTAAAGAAAACCAAATAGAAAAAAGTTTTCTTGCCATTGTTTTGTGGTACTCAGCCTTTTAAAGCCAACTCACACAAAATCCGACTTCTACAAGACCTCTGGTTCGGCATCAGGAAGTAAAGTACAAAGTAAAAGGCTAAAAGCTCGCTCTCAAGTTTTAAGAAAGGATATCATGATCAAATAAAGATCCCAATTCATTACAAAATCGATATTTTACCCAGCTTCACCCCACTGTTCGAGGGTCAAATGGTAGACGATAGAAAAGCGACACCCCTGCAAGTCACTCAGTGAAACATTACCTCAAGATGATACAGTCACCCCACTACTATGAATCATTCAGTAGTGCCCGCTAAAAGGCCAAGGGGCCAGTCTTCCTCCACCCTGGCCTGAAGCAAACCAGTTTAGTGTTCCAATAGCCCCTCTTAGTGAGCCAGGGCGGCTGTCAAAACTGCCAAAGAGCACAAAGCTGGCTATGACACACTGCCTTCCTCAAGGGAATCAGGGGCACTTACACAGCAGAGAGAGCGCTGAGACGTAACTCACAATGACACTGACTGGAGATCATTCCTAAATGCAATGTTTATCTTCAAAAGGAAGCACTTAGTCTGGGGGTCTCTCCTTTTTATCAAGCAGTACATTATTTTCATTAAGTGTAAATGACTTGCTGTGGTATTGGTAGCTTTGATGTATAGGGCCAGAGCACTGCTTGTGTGTATTTGTTGACGATACCAGGAAATACAGTGTTGCTAAGCCACAGTAGTTTGACGGATACCGTGCAAGAATCAAACACGGAGCAACAGGGGAAAACTAAAGCCTGTGGGGAAGAACCAAAGGCGTCAAAACAGTGAGTGGCAGGAGCTCCTAGTTTACCTGAAACAACAGACTGAGTTTACCAGTGTGTGGTCCTATGTTTAGAGACCACAGATGAGTCACACATTTTACGTTTGCAGTTGTTTTTCGCCTTATTGTAGGTCTTAACTGCTTAACTGACTCTGCGGTGGTGTTTGAAACAAACTCCTTATCTGAGAAGCAGAGAAAAGAAGAAAAGGATGCAGCCAGAGGCGCTGTCCATGGTGTTGAACTCTGTCCCTAGTTTACTGGAGCTAAACCGAGGGGTCAAGTTTTTCCTGCTTGCTTTCCTACCCTACTGGTAGATGTTGGAATTACACTGTCTGGCAGAAACATGCATTTCCCCCATTGACAGTCATTCAAAATCATTTTCTCAGTTCCCAGTCTCTCTATCCTTGTGCCTTGTTTTCACACATTTATTTTATACTAAAAAAATATTCTTTAGTACTTAAGATCAACTAAGAGTACTCAACTGTGCTATTTTGGGACACCATGAATAGGAACCAAAATGAGTTTTTAACATACTAACTCTGTTTTGTTTTTTAATATTTAGTTAACACTTGTAGTACACTTGAATCCATCTTTCATACACTAAGTGGACCACTTAGTGGTTTTTTTTAAT
Source organism: Enteromius paludinosus (assembly GCA_032361165.1). Classification (NCBI taxonomy): domain Eukaryota; kingdom Metazoa; phylum Chordata; class Actinopteri; order Cypriniformes; family Cyprinidae; genus Enteromius; species Enteromius paludinosus. Next base: position 6,237,895 of record JAUMHQ010000046.1, on the reverse strand, counting down.
ACAGAAATAGTATGTTTAAAAATTTATTTTTAGTTCAAATTCATGGTGTCCCAAAATAGCACAGTTCAGTGCACTTAGTTGATATGAAGTGTATCTTAAGAAGTACTAAAGAATCATTTTTAGTATATAAATTTTTTTCCTGCTATTGCAAAGCTGAATTATCAGCCATTACATCTATCTTTAGTGTCACACGATCCTTCAGAAAGTAATCTGCGGCTCAATAAACATTTATTATTATTATATTGCGCTCTCATAGTATTTATGTGAAAACTGACACATTTGTAAAGGGTTCTTAAGTTCAAATGAACAGCATTTGACATAAAACTCTTCCTCAACACTGTGAATGACTTTTAATCAATGTAATGTTTACTCAACAAATTAAGTATTAATTTCTTTAACAGAATAGACTTATAAATATATGATAGACAGATAGATAGATAGTCAAAAATGATTTCTATTTCTGTAGCTTATCAATAGCTTAATAAACTGAACCTAACAATACTTTCCACCTCTTTTTTCTGTTCCATCTATATAACAACACAGCTCTCAGAGATCGATGTTACTACTTGTAGTTTTCTATGTATATGCCAACTTTCCCATCATGCTTCTCCCAGAACATTAAATCCTCTGGCGCTAAAGAAGCTACCATAAATGACAAACCTTCTGTGCCTGCAACTTATTGCTCTAGGAGATGAAACGGTGCAGTTCATCTCTTTTTCTTTTTTTCCAGATACCACCCCAACAAAAATAAGCTGAGCATTACTGCCATCTTCCTGTAGAAAGGCTTTTTTTGACAGTGATAAAGGTAGGCTGCTCTGTGGGTGGGTTGCCAAAAACAGTGCGTTCATGAAGTTTCAGAAGGCTTGGAGATGTGTCTGCAACATTATTGTCTGCGTCTGGATTCTGACGAGAGGTAAAATACGCACAGCCTCCAGAAAGGGGGATTGAGAAGTGACTCCGCATTCCTTCAGGGAAGCAGACACTCGTTTCCGTGCGGAGCATCTGTCCTCGATTTCTCTTATGAGTGAAATAATCCAAACTCTCATTTCTTGGCCACCCACCCACTCACCTCATCACATCTGCTTCTGTGCAGAATAATATTGATTTTGTGTGTAGGAAATTGTGATAATGAATGAAAGTATAAATCCACACACTGAAAATACTCAACTTGTCATTATTTTCTCATTTACAGGAGAAAAGGAAAAGAAGGCATATTAGTATTCAAGAGCACTAAAAATGATCTCTTCTTGTCAAGCGTAACTGTCAACAGTGTGTTCATGGCAAAGGTCAAGGTCAACCAATTACTCAAAGAGCTTGAATTAAGAGAGAGCAAGATTCAGTCTCATCGCGCTGAACTCTTTATTGCACACACAGTCACGTTTCATGAATTAAACCGATATAATATGAATAGCAATATAATAAGCAATTTTTATTGTGTGATATGTACACTCTAAAAACATGTGAAAATAGGGCACAATGTAATTCATGTAGGAATTTTCCATGTTCATTTTTTCCATGTGTTTAACCTGTCTTTTGAATTTTGCACCACCTTGCATTGCATTTTAAGGTTAATTATTATTTAGTTATTTATTTCTTACTACAGCGCACATACTTTGGGTAAGTTATACTGTTGTTTTGATACCAAAATATCCTTAATAAAATTAGTTGGTATCAATACCAGTAACATTTCATAGTTTCATGATATACATTTCATATACTTGTACATGTCAAATGATTAATCACATCCAAAATAAAACATTTTCTTTAAATAACATATTTGTGTATACTGTGCATATTTACTATCCATACATAAATATAAACACATGCTTGTATATATTCAATAAATATATGTTATGTTTATATATATTATATTATAAATATATTTATATAAAAAAATATACAGTATGCACATACATATTATACACTATATATTTAGGCCTATATGAAGGGTTTGGTTCCAAAACGCTTTAAATCCATTTTGATTTATTTGAGTAAAATGTGTTTTCTCTACTGAGAAGGAGACAAGGTGAAAACCACCAATTTGTGTTTAAACTTTCACATAGTGTAACATTTCATGCCTGTTTATACTCTGTGTTTATGTATTATGTTCTTAGTTCCATGTCTTCCTGTTTTGGTTTCATTTTTGAGTTTCCTTCCTGTGTGCCCATATTTGGTTTTTCCTGTCGTTATGTGATTATGAGTTAATGGTGTTCCACCTGTGTCTCCCCAGCTGCCCTCACTTCAGTCATTAGTTCAGTGTATAAATACCATGTCCTTTGAGTTCAGTTTTGTCTGTCAATGTTAAGTTGGCTTGTTGGCTTTTCCTCCATGTTTGTTTTTCTATATTATTAAAGTGCTTTATGTTATTTTGAAGATTACGTCTCCTGCGATCTCCTTATCAGTATACCAGCGTAACACATAGGATCTTTAGGTTATTTAAATAAATTTAAATCCAGATTTTCAAAGATTAGTCTATAAAAATGGATTATTTCCCCAAAAGGCAATAAATGCATTAGCCTACTCTTTGTCCTCCCAAAATGCAATAAGCTTAATCAATTAAATTGTTAAAGTTATTTTTCATATTAAAACATTAGAAACATAATAGTGTGATAAAGTTGATCCACATATCGAATGCGATTCATCTCACATTATGAATGTGATCTCTTGTCAGTGATATTAAAATGCCGCACCACCTGAAAAAACACCATGGGGATTTAAACTAATCACAAAACCGGCTTTACTGAAAAGATGCGTATGACCATAATGGGCGATTTGTCATGCAGCCCTAATTTTTTGTTTGTTTGTTGATCACAAAGTAGAAATTAGTTAATTGAGCAGAGATTAACTTAAACACCTTTACATACTTTTGACTATGACATAATGTGATATTATCCTGAAGACGCTACTTTAAAAATGTTAAGTATGATTTTTTTTCTCTTGAAACAATCTGAGGAAAATATGCCCATCAGCCATACCCTGTCAGACAAACAGATGCTATTTTACTAAAGGAAGGTAAGCAGATAAGTCTTTAACAAATAAGCTAAAAAAAGAAGCTAGACAGAGTGAGAATTAGACGTTGAAGGGGCAATGCACCATAAGGTTCCTCATTCACACCTGTGAAAGACAGCCCATATTCCCTACGGAGGCCAGATCCAAGCCCAACAGCAGGACATGTTTCTGCTTGTGCTATGATGTGGCTTCTGTCATCTCTCTTCCACTCCTCCTTTGTTCTCTGCTATTTCTCTTTCCTTCTGTTTCTGTAGCTATTCGCCTCAATCTCTAAATTCAGTGGCATTAATCCATGCTTGGAAAAACCACTCTTGTGAGCGGGAAAACAAGGCATGTCGCTCCGAGCAGGGTTGTGGTTTTGAGGGGCCCTAGGCGAGATCATGGAAATGGGTCTCATTGTGGTAAAAGTTGTCAAAGCAATAAAATATACACAGATGCATTGCAGTGAGATGATCTGTGCGTCTCTTTTTAAGAACAAACACAAAAAATTACATTGCACGCTGCCAACAGAAAATGTGATATGTTAATCTTAAAAGCTATTGGATATCCACATAGCTGACCCTTAAAATGTACTTTTGTTGATAAAACTTATTGCAATCAGCGTGATCTATTTATATGAAGTTATTTATATATATATATATATTTATATTAGGGCTGGGACTCTATTAAAAAAAATTATCTAATTAATTAGAGGCTTTGTAATTAATTAATCGAAATTAATCGCATTTTAATCGCATATAAATATTTGACCTGA
>JAUMHQ010000046.1:6211779-6225815 GCA_032361165.1 Enteromius paludinosus | reverse complement strand
TATATATATATATATATACACACACACACACACACACACACACACACACACACAATTTTTTAGAGTATTTTAGTGTACTTTAGTTAAATATGCAACATTTTTCTATTTCAAATTTACACATGAATACAATATGTGCAAATAAAGATACTAATAATTTTAATTAAATCATTATAAAATAGCTGGATGACTTCCTTTCATATCCATAACAGTAATTAAAAAAAGTATAATTTTATTGACTTGAGCATCTGCTAAATGAATAAATAATGCCCATCAAAACAAAGTTATCAACGTTCATGCTCCTCACAATGTTCCTTTCCTCCTGTAAGTCACAGGGGGAAAGCAAACTTTTCATATAGTCATATGAGCTCACAAGCAATAAGAAGTTATTTCTTTACTTTTTCTCCTCTTTATTTTGAAGGATGGAGTCTCCTCAGTACTCAAGAGCATGAAGTGAGTTCTAATTATAGGGAGAAGTCTTTAGATATCCCACTCACTGCCTACATAACAAACATACCAGGCCTGAGTCTAAAAACTGACACAGAGGAAACTGTTATCAAAGGGAATTCACTTCACTTCGGAAATATGGAGTCAGATTTGCTGGCGCCTGCAGTTACTGTAAGCAAATTATCCTTTTATGTTCAATGTTTAAAAGCTTCAAAATTAATTGGAAAATATATTGTTGGTCAGAACAACACTCTAGAGCTAAGCAGTTATTTACAGCGAAGAATGACTAACTTCGGCTCCATTCATGTGAGCGTTTACGTCAGTAAACCAAGTAAAATCGCATTATCCATAGTTTGTCATTAAATAATAACTAAGCAACTGTAGCAGTGAGCACAGAAATATGGATTACAGTATGAAGGGATAAGCATAATCTTTAAACATCATGCTGTTTTTACTTTGTATCCATTCTAGAACTTAAAATAAATAAGGCTCAAACTCATTGGGAGCGACAAATATTTTAGTGCCAGTTCCTAAATGGCTTTCTCAAGGGTGTCTCAGCAGGGCATAACCACTGTATACACTGAGAAGGACACGCTCAGGCTAAATTCAGATTGTTAAGGTTTTTCAATGGCTGACCTACTCTCAGTCTTAGTCCTTTACAAGACTTGCAATGCTTTAAAACCCTGTCGCGAAAATCTCCTGGGGATCCATTTGTTGTTTTGTTGATACTGTCTTGTGAAGATATTGAGCGGATGCCAGGATTTCCACAACAGGGGCTGCACTGTTTGATTTGTCAACAAATGACTCTTATGAACTTGTTCTTTTACTTGAGTTAGCAGTTTGAATTTGTCTCGCTCAATCTTTGTACAATTTAGCATCGCTAACTGACTCCCTTACTAAACTTTGAGTCTCATTTAAAGAAAACCACGTACTGTTACAGTGACGTATAAGCCTACTTAAGGTTTGTAAGACTTTAGTCACAATTATGTAGAGAAATCTTCACTCATCAGAGTCAAAGCAAGTAAATTACACCAAAAGAACTCTTCAGCACCTACCTACTACCATGAAGCACTGTGAGAATATAAATACACACACACCCATAATAATAATAATTAAATTTTTACTGTAACGTATTTAAATTCATATCTACATGGATTTTCATTTCTGCCTTTCGCAATGTTTAACTGGATATAGTTTATACCCTCTTTGAAACTGGTAAGTACATAGTCTTACACCTTCGTTTTTATTCTTACTTTTTTGCTTTGAAGTTTGTTCTGTTGTGATTCACCTTTCAGCTGATTGGTTTGGTCCATGGCTATGTTAAATAACGTCTTGAAAAAACTTTTGAAACCCAACCCACTGAAAAAGTAGGTGGGCACTGCTGCACTCTGTGACTGTTCATATGATAGTGTCTAAAGATAAATGTTCACATAGTTTTGTTTAATAATTTTAATAATTAATACATATAAAAATCTGATATTTTACCAAAAATATTATTGGTTACTGTGTAAGATATAAGATCAAGGTTTAATGTTAAACTGACTGTAAAGAAAACTTTGCTTAAGCAAAAACATTTAACTTTTTTAAAAGTTAAAACACTATTTTCACTCCAAGCAGGCTAGAATATTCTTCAGAACAAAGTGTACTTAACTTACAAGGCTGTGGTTTATATACTGTTAGACAAAATGTGCTGTACATTTAGGGGTATAGCAGCTTGGTCAAACTTGATCCTGGAGAGCCAATGTCCTGAAGCGTTTAGCTCCAACTTGCCTCAACACACCTGCCTGAAAGTTTCAAGCATACTTATACTAAGACCTTGATTAGCTTCTTCAGGTGTGTTTGATTAGGGTTGGAGCTAAACTCTGTATGGACACCAGCCCCCAAGGACCGAACTTGGTGACGCCTGCCTAAAAGGGACATTTTTGTGCTTTCTGTGAATATTCGTACACTCTAAAACAATGGTGCTAAATAGCAATAAAAGTGGTTCACATGCCCTTAACTTAATCACTTTAAGTGCTATATAGCACCTATCTTTAAAGGTGCTCTACATTATGTGGAACCATAAGACAAAGCCCTCCTTAGATATTACATATGGTGTTCCATTTTCATATGTTTGCCATGAATGGGAAGTTACTGCTAGGGCAAAAACTGTTGTGAATCACTTTTATGCTTTTTTGTGGTCAAAAAGTCTTGTGTGGGGGCCCTGGTGCATTTTGGTCGCTGTGATTTTGCCAAGTAAGAAATTTTTTTGTTGATCCTGGATGAACATTACTGTCAAAAATATAGACTTATTCCAATCCCTAACTGTAAACCTAACCCTACCAAAAATGTTTTCCTAAAATCAGTGGGAAATCATAGCTGATTCACAAGAGTATAGAAGCACCTAACCCTGATCATATGCCTAAAACAAATCAAATCTGATTGGTTGATTGGAATGCCGATCCAGGAACATCTTGTACTTGGTGAAATCACGGTCACCGGCGTGGGTCCTTATAGGGGGGTGTTGGGGGCAAAAAGATTGAGAACCAGAAAAGTTTGAGTTTTCAGAAAAAAACACAATATTTTGATTTCAAGAGTTAAATAACCTTTAAAGAGCAATACAGAGGCATTGCATGCAGTGGTGCTAGCACCTAAACCATCCCCAAAAAAACACAGAAGAACCACAGAACAACTAGTCTTTTGTGTTTGTACCTATCTTAATTGAGTAATACATAACGTCTAGGTTACGAACGTTCCCTGAAGGAGGGGACGGAGACGTTACATATGGGAACTTGCCAAAGAGACCAATTACCTTTGAGCTTTATACAAAAGGCCAATGAATATTGGCGTGCATTTGATTGCGCTCAGGTGCACCTCATCACTGCGTGAGTATAAGAGGGCACGAGCGGCATGCACATGCAGGTTTTTCGCTGAAGAGCCATAGCCGGCGTCAGCTCGACCTAAGAGTCGTGGCAGGAGAAAGTGTTACGTCTCCGTTCCCTCCTTCAGGGAACGTGGGTTACATTCGTAACCTAGACGGTACCCTTGCAGTCTAATCACTTCGACGTTATATATAGGAACACCCATGGAACAGGCCACAACTCTAAGGCTGCGTTACGCGGAGACCTCCCGCTGCCGGCCGAGACACTTTTCAAGTTCGTCAGTGGAGGATCTGCACGTAACCTTCTCAACCCTCTGTGGCCCAATTAAGGGGTAGCAGACAGAGTTGCTTTCAGTGGTGCTGAAGCAGGTGGTTGAGGGCGGAGCACATGAATAGTACAAGTTCTTCCATGTGGAACAAGGAAATACAATATATCGATAAGATTATGGATATAATTGAAGGGAAACACAGCCTTCTGACTGTGGAATATTGAGATTTGTTGCCACACCTCTGGGTGAAGGAGACCCAGAGGAAGCACAGTCGGAGCTACTCCGCTCTAGTCTGACTGCGGGGCAGGGAGGACTCAGGTTACGCACATTCAAAGGAACACTGAGATATTTAAGCGTGGGTCCCGTGGGAGCGACGCTGCAGGCCGGCACCAGCCGGGAGATGGCTTCTACCAACCAATGAGCCAACCTCTGTTTGGTGACAGCATTCCCTTTCTGCTGTCCACTGAAGCACATAAAGAGCTGCTGAGAGCGTCTGAAGCTCTGAATACGGTTAGTGTAGAGGCGCAGTGTGCGTACAGGACAAAATAACTATAAGGCTGGGTCTGCCTCCTCCCGGGGCAGAGCTTGCAGGTTTCCCACCTGATCGCGGAAAGGTGTGGTGGGAACCTTGGGCACGTAGCCGGGCCGGGGTCTCAGGATAACGTGAGAATCAGCCGGGCTGAACTGTAGGCACTCTTCGTCGACAGAGAAAGCTTGTAGATCCCCTACCCTCTTAATAGAGGCCAGTGCAACAAGAAGCGCTGTCTTCAGCGTCAGATATTTTATATCGGCCGACTGAAGTGGCTCGAAAGGAGCTAAAGACAGGCCATTCAAGGCGACGACTAGGTCCCAAGAGGGTAAGAGGTGTGGTCTTGGGGGATTAACCTGACACGCACCTCTAAGGAATTGAACGATGAGCTGATGCTTCCCGAGGGACGCGCCCTCCACTGCTTCGTGATATGCGGCTATGGCAGCGATATATACTTTAAGAGTTGAAGGGGACAGCCTGCGCTCCAACTTCTCTTGCAGGAAGGAAAGCACCACTGCGATCATGCATCGTAAGCAGCGCTTACCTGTCTCCCTGGATCCCGCGCTGGTGACACAGTGTCCTGGGTCTGCATCTGAAAAGACAAAAAAGGGACCTTCGGACACTGGGCCCGGAGGTGATGACATTTTTGTTAAGACTTGCTCTCTCCAGGAGTGGGGACAGAGATGTCACCGTCGTCACCCGCTGCTGAAAACATCTCATCCCCTCGGGGCGCTCTGAAGGACACACTCAGCCCTGTTACAGAGAGAGTGGTCTCCTCCAAGAGGACCACAGGACTACGCGGTGCAACAGAACTCCGTGCGGCTATCACACCGGACGGAGCATCCTGCATAGACACCTGGAGCTGCCCCAGGCGCCTCGCCATTTTACGGGAAGGACGCGAGGGGAGCCGTCTCGCGAACGAGAGGCGGGACCTCAACGTAGCCATAGTCATACGCTCGCAATGAACGCATTGAACATTCACATAAGCTGCCTCAGGGTGTGCTCAGCCCAGACACGTGAGGCAACGTCATGCCCGTCCGAAGAGGTGAGGAAACTCCTGCACCCAGAAACACACTATCGGCTCGACATTCCGGAGAACTTCTCATCCACCCGTGGGAAAAATTCGCTCTTTCTCCCGGTTGCCCAGGGAAGACCTATCGCGACCTATCAAAAAGGTCTTTTGCTCGCTGGATTCGCAAGATGACTGGCACATCCAGCCTTTAAAAAGGCTACCAGCCCGCAGGATCCGCTGACAGCCACCCAGATTAAACGCTGTCAGATGAGAGAGCAGGAAAGCAGGAACTCTTGAAATCAGGACTCTTCCTCGATTGTTCTCCAGAACTCACAGAGGGGGTCTCCTGTAGTAGCTCAGAACGGCTTCGGCTCTTAAGCGAAAATCTGCATGTGCATTTCGCTCGTGCCCTCTTATACTCACGCAGTGATGAGGTGCACCTGAGCGCAATCAAATGCACGCCAATATTCATTGGCCTTTTGTATAAAGCTCAAAGGCAATTGGTCTCTCTGGCGAGTTCCCATATGTAATGTCGAAGTGATTCGACTGAAAGGGTAACTTTAGCTAGTAATATGCTTTCTTACGTTACTATTATGAACAAATTAGGGTTAAGGAAGGTACAAAAGTGTCCTTTTAAGGGCTCTGCCCCATGCAGTGACAAGTTGGCGTACCCCTAAATCTACAATGAAAAAAAAAAAAAAAATGAAATGAAAGCATCCCAGCACAGAATACAGCAGTTACATGTTAAAAGATAGGTACAAAGCTATGTGCAACTACCTTTAAAGAGCAATTCTGAAATTTTACATCTAAAAAGGTTATTCGGCTGCAAAATATCTCATGTTGTCAGGTATCCTGCCTCACCATTTTGAAAAATGCAAATGGGATAGAGCATTTGAATTTGATTTTGACTCTTTAGTGTTACTTATTTTCAGCAGCAAGGCACAAGACAACAGCACAATGGGACAAGTGTGGAAACAATCTTCTCATTAGTAAGATCATCAGCCGGCAGATGATAAAAGCCATATTGAGAGCGGACACAGCATCACTTTCATTAACAGCAACTATTTGCGGAAATGCACAACATTTTCTCCGGTCTCCGAGGGGCCGAATGGCAAAAAAGGACATTTGTATGCATGAATATTACATTTTTTCTTCTGCTCCGACGTAAATAATTGATCAGGATGCACTTAAGAAACCAGCATCTCAGAGGCACTTTACCAACATGTGTCCTTTAAATCCACAATGGTTCCGTCTACTGATGTTGAAGAAATTGCAAGCCCTCTCACCGCCCCCTCAACCCCGACAAACAACACAAAGATGTTTGATCTTTGAAACAATCACCATCATTGTCAAGGGAACTTTTGAAGCTCCTGGACGAGGTCTTGTGTGTGGAGCTTTCACGTAAGGTCACTTTGAAACTGCATGAGGTTCATGTCTGCTGCATACCTTTCCTCATTTACCACAGCTCGCTAGCGCTATGCAGGAATTCCCCCCAGCGTGATCCGAGAGGGGCTCTGACTGAACGCTCAACAGATGGCCATGAGGTAGCGTTGCTAAGCGACTGGTCATCACTGATCCCACAGCTCGCTCTGGAGAAATCTCTCCTGCATTATGAACTTATTTACAATAATAACACTTTTCATTTGAATAATCACTCTGCGACTGCTGCACCGGAAGGCTAATACTCCAGGGCATTTTAAGTCATTCATTTAGGAGGTCTAGCCTAATTAGTCGAGTAAAGACTCTCAAGAATTAGAAACTTTGGTTATAATGAAGCAGGGCAGCTGATGAAATCAAAACGGACATTCCCGTTAATGAAGAAGATTGTTCATCCCAATAAATCATTACAGAACTTCCCAGAAAGCTTTAAAGTGCACAGAATAAAACACCTCAAGTGAGAACGGATCTAAAAGCGGAGAGCAGGAGACAAACAAACACAACTCAAAAGCAGTGTACTACTCTAGAGCGGAGAAAGCGTACGCAGCTCTCAAGTCTTTATCTGATTAGACACTGTGAGAGACACTCACGGCTGTGTGTTTATAAATGGGCAAAGGTAAAAAGAAAAAGTCAAGACAATGCTGTGCAGTTCAATGTCTGAGAACGTGGTGTGAGATTCTTTCATCTAAAAATAAGTTTTTATAAGCGCTCCTCGTCGCTTGTCCTCACTTCCCATTTTCTGGAGATGCGGCGGACAGATGATTCACTAGAAGGAGGAGGAGGTATATAGATGTTAACAGAACAAATAACACAAACAGACACATTCGTCATCTTTCTTATTCGAACAAACACACATAAAACAAAGACAGACCGTTTTATCCATGAATAAACATACTGATGCTACTTTAATACCCATCGCAATGCCGAGAAAGGAAAGCAAACATGAACAGATGGACTGATGTACCCGGAGGTCAAAGTTCCAACAATATGCAGACAGAAAAAGAATCTCAACAGTACTTTGCATGAATTAATATTAAAACGTTTTGTGTAAATACCAACCTAAAAAAGTAAAATCAATGGTTTTAAATGCTACAAGTGAATTTAGACATCGAAACATTACAATGCACAGTATGAAAAATGGATATTAATTTAGAGCATTGCTAAGGATTATATCTGAGTTCTGATGAAAATGATCAGTGTTAAAAAATTCTTAGTATGTCTAAAGATTAAGTTTATGTGTGTGTTAGATGACAGGAAATGTAATCTAAATGTGAAGACATGGCAGAGTAATTATATATGCAATATCCATATCAGTTGAATAAATAATCCATATATTATGTATGCCACATTGTGCATATAGTAAATACATTTAATAATATAAACAATAATACCGAATAATGTCATTATTGCAGAATTATATTATATTATATTATATTTTGCCTATCCTGTTCCCTATACTAAAGTGCTATATTATGTTACATGTATATTTACACTGTAACAGGACCTAAAATGGATATAGCAGTATCAAAGTCTTTATGAGCTCTTGTGCCGGCAAGAAAAGGAAGGAGAAAGTGCTTTCTTTGCTTTTAAATGACTTTACACACCACTTAACTGCATGAAACGTCAAGCACACGTATGTCAGGGGCTCCCATTTGGGACATCAAACAAGGTAACACACTAGCAACCCTATGACACATCCAATTCCCAGATAAACAACCATGACAGTGACAAATAATCCCTAACCCCTTTAATAAATATATAATACGTTTATCTATGGGGGCATCAGAAGATAAATAAATAAGGAGATGAAAGGGGGCTCAAGTCACAGATTCTCCTCCCTCAGATGTGAATGTTGAGGGGCTCATGGGGACATATTCAGACAGGGAATGAGTAAACTTGAAAGGCATTGCGTCTCTGAAAGACAGTGTACATTTTTTTCTTTTGTTCAAGTCTGTCACTGAAATCTAATCAAACCACACAGAGGCAAAGAGAGAGCTGGAGGCTGGCAGAAGACTTGTCTATACATTGCAAGTTACACTGTAAAAATATTTTTTTCAGGTAATCTAAAATGTGCTTCAAACTTTATTTAACTGGTTAGATTTTTAATCAAAAACATTTTATTTGACCTTAAGTAATTAAGCAAGAACTCAAAAGAAGTTAAATAAAAACTGCTTATCAATAGATAAAGACATTATACCTTAAATTAGACATCTTTAATAATTTTGAGAAAGAAATGTCAGCTTCTTTGTGGTCATTTCTTTAGATATTTTGTTGCATTGAACAAGAAGAAATATCAATGACGATTTGGATAAATTATATAATCTTTACCGGAACTGAGGAATTTTGTGCTGTATTCTACTAGCCTGGGCCCGCCCATACTTCCTGTGATGCTACATTTTATTTCGCGAGCAAAGTTAGAAGAAACCAATGAGAAACGAGCCCCCCCTAAAGTTGATTTAATCCTATAACACGTAACTTGAATGAAACTAGTAAAAATGTTTCTACATAATGCACATTTTCAGCTACCTGACAAAACATATTTTACCGTATAGGCTGTTTTAAAATGTCTGAATGAAGAAAAATTAATCTCAGGAAGCAGTTATGTAACATTTAGAGGCATGCTGATTCTTTATGCCGATAACAAGAAGCTTGTAACCGTGATGGAAAATAGGATTGCTGGATGTCTGGGGAAACATGCGAAATTAGCTTGGCCATTACCTGAGCAAGCCCACACCAATTAGAGCCCTGCATTATCCGTCTAAATGTCTGAGTACAGATGTGTGGGTGGATGTGCTAAGTTTCTGATTCTTATTAGTGGGATTTCCATTGAGGGTCGATACGGCCTGAGCTTACCAGCGTCCTGCTGCAGTCCCACACACTGTCCTGTTCTGACATGTAGTCACAGTAGCTAATCACCAAGCCTCCGACTCACTGCATGCTTAATCACTTTGGGGGTGGCCAGAGAATGGGGATGAACGACTCCGGCGCTAAAGCCAAAGCAACTTTCCACTTGTTGTTTCTTTAGCTTTTTTTTTTGCTTTTTCTTCTCCCTCCCTTTCTCTCAATGTAATGTGTCAGCATTTACGTTTACATTGAATCATTTAGCTGATCCAGAGGAACCGGGGAACATCATAAGCAATTAACAAGTTCATTCAAAAGCCAAAATTATTAGCAGTGACGCAAGGCCATATTCAAAATGTTTATGCTTGAGTTAAGCATTTGCATACCAGTGTATGCTTTCAAGGTGAAAGTTAGAAGTATGTTCCTTAACATGGCCAACAGAAAGAGTAAAGATTCGGGACTTTTACATGAGCCTAGATGAGATGTGGGAAGTGAAGCTCTGATGTGATCTCAAGAAGTTTCTTAGATCACCATAATTTAAAGGGGTCATATGATGTTGCTAAAAGTAACATTATTTGGTGTAATGCTACGTGTTTATGGTGTTCAAGGTTCCACATACTACACATTATTGTTGCTCCTCTACGCCCTGCCTACGTGGATTTTTACAAAGCTTATCGTTCTGAGAAGCGAGGTGTGCTCTGATTGGCCAGCTATCCATAATGTGATGACGTGTCCCGGCTCAATGACACCAAAACAATAAAACACCTCATAAACGAGGCATTTGCTGCCACCAGTGGAGACATAATTAAGTGGTTGTACTGACTTATACTGTCTTATACATTTGGGTGGTCATAACCTTTATAAAGAATATCTCTTTGGTTTTGAGACGTTAGTCTTTGCAACTTTAGGGATCTTATCTATGCACTAAGAGCTTTCAACACCCCAAATAGAAAGGAAAACATGAAATCGTTTCATATGACGTCTTTAAATGTGTTCCTAGGTTTGAAATGTTTGAAAATGGTGTATTTCAGCAAGAGCGTGTGCGGAAGAGATGAAGAGAGAGTTCTAGTTAAATGCCACACTATTCAAAAAAGTAGCTTTTTGTAGATCTTAAAATGTCAACAATTTTTACAAAAAATGTTCTGCAGAAAAAAAGAAAAAAGAAAAATCATACAGGTTTATGGTAAGTAGCCTAAATGACAGAATTTTGGGTAAACTATATCCCTTTCTCTCTGAACTATTCGGCACACAAGAAAATCACATGACAGATCTCAACTCTTAGTACGTAAAAGCCAACAAAGGTGACCATAACTGATCATTCTCTAGAAGAACAAACTCATCTCAACATTTTAAGACCACAAGCGAGGCAACATGACAACAAAATCAACTGGCAAGCAGTCAAACAGTACAACCATATACATTATTTATGTCTCAGTGCCTGTGGTAAGTAGATGGATAGGAATGAACCACAAAACCATAGGCCTAACTAATACTGAACTAAATTGTATTTATTCAGCTCACCTGCTGTGCTTATTGATTCAAAATAAAAAATATGAGTTTGCCTTAAAAGAAAATCAGCATCAAGATGCATTACTGGTGTTCCTAAAAGTTAGAACTGCAATAGAAGCGTTATTTACTTTTTTCTAAGATCCCTTGATCTCATTTTTCGCAGTGGAGGGATATGTGCTGGGGTTGAAATTTCACCATGCCTGATATTGCACTGTGATGTGCAGTTTCATCTAATCCACCAGATTTCTGGCTCACAGTCACTAAAAGCACTGCAAAGAGCCTGTTCCAAAAAAAAAAAAAAACACCAAGAGCAGTCCTCAAAAACACAATAAAGAAAAGAAAAGCTCATGGATTACTTAATAGTAAAGGTAATCAGACATAATATATATTACTATAATATGATCCCCACAATTTCAGCATTATGTGAATGCATGTAATTGATCATATTTTAAAAAGTCCATCCATATATATTTTTTTTTACCTCATTATTTCAAAGTTTAATCATCTAGTGAAATTACAGACTTCTCTCTGATGTCGTCTACCTTTACATTTATTCCAAACATTTAGTCGGCTTAAACTCTGGTGCTTTCTTATAATCCAGCCTCAACGGCAAGCTCTCATTCATTTGCGAGGGCAATGCCCACATCTCTATATCCAAGTAATTAATGGTGGGCACACACTGCGCAATTTTCAAAGTTGTCAGATCACTGCTCTTCTCACACAACATGACTCTCTGGGGTACCATCTATTTGCTGCTGTGTGCACACTACATGACGGATCGGCAACCAGGGGTCACTCATTTCACAACCTTTCTATAGACAGAATCCCCGACAACTTCATCTGGCAGTGAGGAGCGATGCAGGAATTAATATAAGACCACTCGTAAGAAGGAGTTCTTGGATTCCTTCCTATTAGAAACTATTGCCCAAAGTAGCTAGTGACAGTTTTCTGTACAATGGTTTGCAATGAAAAAGAAAAAAAACATACAAAAAAAGCATATGAAGGAGAGATGGTTGCTTGCAGAAACTGACAGTGTGTTTCCGACATAATGGAAAGAACCAAGGCCTGTCCCACAAATTTTAATAACAATGATATTAAGAGATCACTCTGCAGATATATTATTATTGGTTATTCATTACATACCTTAGTATACGTACATGCATGTGTTTTTTGTATTTAGTCATATGTCTCTGAGAGGATTCACAGAGTAAGAATTTCATTGAAGAGTGCAACCCAGGCTCATTGGAAATACGTGCCTCTACATACATTTACCTATTTAATTATGTACCTTACTGCACGTTTCGCCGCAGTTTCAAAGTGAAATGTCCAGGGAGTGGCGCTAAAACACACGTTTAATATGTAACCATGACACTTTTGCAGTATGGGCTGCAATGCCATATTGTGTGAGCTACCGGGTAAACTGGAAAACTCATACATATGAAGATGTATATGTGACAACAATGTTCAAAAGTATCAGTTTTCAAATTGTGCAGGATGTAAAATTAGCCTTTATTAATCAAAAATGTACCTGTGAATCATACTTTTGTGTGGAAAAGATTAAAAGTTGTGGGATACTGCCTCTACTGTTCATTTCAACTGGAAACTGCAGCTATTCTTATGTATAGGTAGGTTTTTTCAGTTTTGCGGAAATGCATAAAGAGGCCATATTTCCAACGAGCCTACAGTAGGTGTTTGCTTTACATATGACATGAACTTTCTATTGATTGATTGACTGATTAAAAGCTTCAGAAATTATATAAAAGCTATAGCTTGCTGTGATGCAGTTGCTGGAAACAAAATCAACAAGCAAGAAATAATGTGTGCATACTGAATGTTCTTTATACCCTGTGGTCATCATGTATTCTTCTGCATATTCATGTAACTGTCACGCAAATGTGCAGTTTTCAAGGTTAAAGATTAACATTGATTTTTGTTTCAAGGTAAGCTTTACAAAAAACTAAACAGGTTACATTCAAGAAAAAAAGATTGATTAAATATCTTAATCATTAATCATTATGACAAAGTCACACCAACACAAGTATTTTTATGGTTCAGATCAGGTAGAAAGAGCTCATTAAGGCAACAACTGCAGGTTTCAACACTGCAGATCATGAAAGATTAATGTAAGCATCTTTGCATATTAAAATTTGAGTGGGAGAGGGTTTGTTTCAATATGATCAGCTCTCTGGAAAACTTCCTGAACATGCCAACATTGCCATCACAAACCTAAAGCGACCAGAGTTACACTAAAACAAATGAAATTTTAATCTCAACGTTTATGTTGGCGATAAATATGCACTAATTGTTTTCCGTTTGTTCTCCTCCAGGCCTTATCCTCCAGCAGTTAAGTGACACAAACACTTCAGCCTATTTAGCAGTAATTTGTATTGTTTACATCACATACTACACATAATAAAGGCAACGATACCTTGTTTAAATTAATAGTTAGCATTAAAACAAAAGTTAACTCATCCTCAGGCCATCCAAGATGATTAACATCTTCTGAAGTGAATAGCTGCATGTTTGTGAGAAATCATCATTAAGTGTTTAAACCATAATTTCTGGCTAAATTGCTAGTCTACAATCCATAGTAACACACTTTCTCCAAACAATCTGAATTCTGGAAATGTTGGGATGTTGGGAAGCTAATATTTTATTCACAATAGATTTATTTTAGTTTATTTTATGCACAAAATGAAGCAATACCTTCTGAAAAGATTCAGCTAGGAGAACATCTAGCAACTAATTAGGGTAATTGGCATCAGGTGTGTAAGATGATTAGCTATAAAAAGGATGTCTAGAGAGGCGGTCTCTCTCAGAAGTAAAGATGGACAGAGGCTCTCCAATCGCTGAAAGAGTGTGCAAAAAGATTGTGGGATAGTTTGCAATTTTTTAATTTGAGAAAGCGATGTGCAGTTTGCTTTACAAGACATTAATGAATGGACTGGAGATTACTGTGATATATTTTATCATCTCAACATTATACATTTCTCCAAATCTGTTTTGATGAACAAACAAACTCACATACATATTGGTGGCTTGAGTAAACAGGTCCTTTTAAAAAAAATAGCATATTGTGATAAAGTTAATTATTTTCTGTAATGTACTGATAAACATTAGACTTTCATATATTTT
>JAUMHQ010000046.1:6162728-6185827 GCA_032361165.1 Enteromius paludinosus | reverse complement strand
CTATGCGTTATTACTTTGGAGCGGTTATTATTCGAAAATAATGAACCTGCAAATGTCTTAACTGACCAATCAGAATCAAGCATTCCAGAGAGCAGTGTAATAAGACTGAATAACATCA
The DNA here is from genome assembly GCA_032361165.1 of Enteromius paludinosus. NCBI lineage: Eukaryota > Metazoa > Chordata > Actinopteri > Cypriniformes > Cyprinidae > Enteromius > Enteromius paludinosus. Next base: position 6,185,709 of record JAUMHQ010000046.1, on the reverse strand, counting down.
GCGATTACCTACAGCCAATGAGAGAGCAATATCCTGGCAGAGGAATGTTGGGAGAGAGGTTACGAAAGTATAGAAGGTAATTATCCTCGTCCATGATCTTCTTTTCGTTGCAAATGAGCACACATGCAATTTGCATGGCAAGCTTATTTTGCTTGCTATTATTTTTAATAATAATCCCAGTCTCACGTGAGAACTCTGGTCTTGCACACGTGACTTTGCATTGTTTCCATGTCACTTCTTGCATGTGTTTGGCAGTGAGACAAAGTTGTCGGCGATTCTTCCTATTGTAAAGTCATGCAGTGTGAAAGCCCCTGTCGCCGATCTATCATGCACTGTGAACACAGCAGCGACTGAATACTACCCCAGATAGGTCATGCAGTGTGAAAAGATCTGTGATGCGACTACTTTGAAAATCGTGCAGTCTGAACTCTGCATTAGTGTTACATTTCTGGAGGCATCTGGAATCTCTAAGGAAGCGCCCAGCCACCCTAGCCACAGAATCTGGCTCTTGGAACATGGACTGTCACCTCGCTGGGGGAGAAGGAGCCTGAGTTAGTGCTGGAGGTTGAGATGTACCGTCTAGAGATAGTCGGGCTCACCTCCACGCACGTTTGGCCTCTGGAACCCAACTCCTCGATAGGGGGTGGACTCTCCACTACTCTGGCAGGCGGGCTGGTGTGGGCTTGCTCATAGCCCCCAGCTTAGATGTCAAGTGTTGGAGTTCACCCGGTGAATGAGAGGGTCGCTTCCCTGCGCCTTCGGGTCGAGGATAGGTCTCTCACTGTTGTTTGTGCCTATGGGCTGAATGGCAGTGCAGAGTACCCAGCCTTCTTGGGGTCTCTGGGAGGGGTGCTCGAAAGTGCTCCAACTGGGGACTCCGTCGTTCTTTTGGGGGACTCCAATGCACACGTGGGTGATGCTAGTGATACCTGGAGGAGTGTGATTGGGAGGAACGGCCCCCTTGTTCTGAACCCGAGTGGTGTTCTGTTGTTGGAGTTCTGTGCTAGTCACAGTTTGTACATAACGAATACCATGTTCGAGCATAAGGGTGTCCATCAGTACACGTGGTACCAGGGCACCCTAGGGCGGAGCTCTATCATCGACTTTGTGGTTGTTTCATCTGACCTCCGGCCATATGTCTTGGACACTCGGGTAAAGAGAGGGGCAGAGCTGTCATCTGATCACCACCTGTTGGTGAGTTGGATCCGTTGGCGGGGGAGGAAGCTGGACAGACTTGGCAGGTGTGGGTCTGTTGGGAACATTTAACAGAGCCCTCTGTCAGAGAGGTCTTCAACTCCCACCTACCGGCAGGGCTTTAACCGGATCCCGAGGGAGGTTGGAGACATTGAGTCCGAGTGGACTTTGTTCTCTGCCTCCATTGTCAACGCAAAGTCTCCGGTGCCTGGAAGCAGTGCCCTGCCAACAGTGAGGGTGGGAATCTGCTGACTTCAACTGGGGATATCGTCAGGCGGTGGAAGGAATACTTTGAGGATCTCCTCAATCCCACTGAGGCGTCTTCCACTGAGGAAGCAAAGGGTTGGGGCCCAGGGGTGGACTCGACCAATCCCCGGGCTGAAGTCGCTGTGGTAGTTAAGAAGCTCCTCGGTGGCAAGGCACCAGGAGTGGATGAGATCCGCCCTAAGTACCTTATGTCTCTGGATGCAGTGGGGATGTCTTGGTTGACACGCCTCTACTGCATCACGTGGAGGTTGGGGACAGTACCTCAAGACTGGCAGACCGGGGTTGTTCCCTCTTTTTAAGAAGGACGATCGGAGGGTGTGTTCCAACTATAGGGGGAATCTCACTCCTCAGCCTCCCCAGGAAAGTCTATGCCAGGGTACTAGAGAGGAGAATTCGACCGAGAGTCGAACCTCGGATCCAGGAGGAACAATGCGGCTTTCGTCCTGGTCGTGGAACACTGGACCAGCTCTACACCCTCTTTAGGGTACTGGAGGGTTCGTGGGAGTTTGCTCAACCAGTTCACATGTGTTTTGTGGACTTGGAGAAGGCATTCGACCACGTCCCTCGTGGTGTCCTGTGGGGGGTGCTCTGGGAGTATGGGGTCCAGGGCCCTTTGCTAAGGGCTGTCCGGTCCCTGTACAACCAGAGCAGGAGCTAGGTTTGCATTGACGGCAGTAAGTCAGACTTGTTCCCAGTGCGTGTTGGACTCCGGCAGGGCTGCTCTTTGTCACCGGTCCTGTTCATTACTTTTATGGACAGGCTTTCTAGGCACAGTCAGGAGCTGGAGGGGGTCCGGTTTGGGGACCAAATGATCTCATCTCTGCTTTTTGCGGATGATGTTGTCTTGTTGGCTTCTTCAAATCAGGACCTACAGCGGGCACTGGGGCAGCTTCTGCTGTAATGCGGTCGATGTACCGGTCTGTCATGGTGAAGAAACATTAAACTAAAACATTATTTCTTAGTAAAACGTTCTCTATTAATTTCCATTAATTATTTTTGTACTTTTTGTATTTTTGTACTATTTTGTATTTTGGGGTTTTTCTATTCAAGAATAATTTTTTAATAGGAATTTATGAGAACCTTTAGCATCACCAGGGCATACCTGAATTGATGTCTTGCAAAAAATTCTTAATAAATAAATGAATAAAAACATACAGTGTAAGGAAAATTAACCCACAAGTCCAAATCGAACAACACATATAATCTCACCTGACAGCTCTTGGGCCAGCTGTCTACGGGTGATCATTCCCACTGTAATGACACAAGTGAAAAGGCTGCATTAACAGATAATGGCCGCGGCACCCACAGTCGCTGATAATATCAGTCCTTTGATGGTCAGGTAACGCAGAGATGAGAGAGGCGACTGGAACGGCACCTCTAAAAAATGTATGAGGGCATGTAGAAGATGAAGCACTTGCTAAAGAAAGCTTTTCAAGTAAAATATGACACCTGCCCCCGTTGTCATCCCTAAAGACTATGAAATATCGCCGTTTCCAGATGCATCACACCCCGTAGACGCTTTCTTTGTGGTGCCCAGAGACGATCTGTCTATAGCCGTGGCAGAGGTTAGCCGCTCAAATGAGTGGTGCGGCCTCAAAGTGTGTACTCTTGACAGGTTTGACATAACGTACTGCAGCAATAAAGGTCACTAACACATAGTGTTGCATTGATTTTGTGTAATGTCACACAGCTACAATGTCTGTATCATTTCGAGTTTACTGGATGGGATCAATTTAACCCACAAAATTCTCCAAGTGAAAGCAAGAAGCAAATATCAAAAGAAGCATGATTTTGTAGGTGAAGGAACAAAAGGCATCGGTATCAATAACTCTGGCCCTCTCCGCGTGGTCACTTCCACAGCTTCATAACGTCACGTCTGGCTCTGATCCACCTCTCACCTCATGACTAATCTAACGGGAATCCTTCGCCGAGAGTTTGCATGTGACATTTTACATCAGAGAAAACCGAACACCCCCCACCTCAACCCCCACCCCAACTGCACTCAGACTCTCTCTCTCTCACACACACACCCACTCGTCCCTGCATTAAAATCACGACTCGTAATATTTGGAGTAAAGCTAGACTAGAGGAAGAGAAGCTGATGTGTTTTGAAGTGAAACAAAAAAAAAAGTGCAGGATTTTCTACACTGACTGAGTTCAAGTGAACAAGTTGCATACACAGAGATATATATATATATATATATATGTAGAGAGAGAGAGAGCAACCTCTAATGCATTATTCATTGATAAAACTGCTACTGTTACACATAAATTAAGTACAAAAGTTCAATTTGGGCCAAGTTTAGGTATAGTTGCACCTTTTATTAGTCCAATTATGTAGTTGGCTTTAACCTCTTCACAACTGCCTACAAGCTTGCAGTCAGTTTTAAATCCAACACCCACTTCTCAATATCCAATTAACAACCGATGGAGAAGACCAAGTTCCTGCTCTGAACATTTTTTAATAACCTGCTACACTTCACAACACAGAAGAAAAATATATTGCTACTTTTGTTTTATCCCAATTCTATAACTGCAGTGTCACGGTCCAGTATTGGTTTCAGGCAGATGGAGACAGGACAGGTAAATTGTAGTATGCAATTTAATCAAGAAGATTCAAAAGGACAGAGAGGCTACATGAACTCATACAACGTTAATAATCCGACCGAGACTAGAGAAACAGAACGTGCTTTTAAACATGAGAACATTAGGGAGAAATCAAGACAGGTGAGGCACACAACTAATTAACTCAACAAGGACAGGAACAAGACCAAATAAGGAAAACCAGGAAGACTAGACAACGAAAGCAAAACAGAACCGTGAAACACTAAAACAAAAGACATAGAGCATTACATGCAGCTTGCCAGACAAAAAATACTTTTACATCGTAAAACGTCAGTGGCTATAACAAACTAGCAAAAAATATCTTTACACCATCAAAGCTATGTTGAGGGGTAATTTGTAATCAGAACCATATTTATTCAACACAAATGGCAGAATCTTCTATTTTGTCCAACAAATAATTCAGGCAGGAGAGCAGATTAACATTGGTGGGCTTAAACCTGAAAAATGTTGTGTGTATTGATGTCTTTCTGTGACTGAAATAAAATATCTTCTAATATTCAATAATATTTTGTATGTGTGTGTGTTCTTTTAAGTAAATATTAAAAGATAAGATTATTTCATGTTTTGCTTGAACTGAGGCATTACAGTGTTTATTGTTCTAATGTCTTAGAACAATAAATAAAACAAATAAATACATTCAAGATGAAACTGTTTCATACCAGATGTAACCCGCTGTATGCTAAATATATAATATATTACAATATAAAAATGAACACATAAAATGCTGCACAGTGCAAATGCTCCAGCCCAGTCTCACGGCAATTCATACATATTTTACGAGGTGGCTAATTCATACAAATTCGTACAACCTCACTCATACAAAGTCATAAGATTTTTGCTAAATAGTACATATTTTACGAGTTGCCAATTCGTATGAATCTGTACGAATAACCTACATCTAACTCCGCCCCTAAACCTACCCATCACTGGGGTTTAGACAAATTATACAAAATCGTACAAGTGAGGTTGTACGAATTAGCACGATTTTGCCACCTCGCTCAATCAGGTCTGAATTGGTCGTGAGACTGTTTAATGCTCAGCTGAATGCAAAAAAAAAAAAAGAGAACATCCTGCATGGCTATTAAGCAGTGTGTGCAGTAGAAACATGATTTCATTTAGTTTATACCGCTAATCAGCGGGAAAAAATGCTGTCCTACTGAGTTTACCCATCATAATGAGCTGTTTAGTATAATTACACAGATTTTTCCTTGTATGAAACATGTTTTCTCTTAAAAAAAAAAATCAATAAAAAAAAAATCTGACATTTCAAAAATCAATAAAGCAAGCTCTTGTTTATATCTGAAATCATCCATGTAGTCCAGACACGCAGCACAGACAGAATCCCACAATGCACAAATCACTTCTCATGTTAACACAAGCCGGATGATAAAGCTGTCGAACAGATTGAAATTACTCCGAGCCAAGCGATGAGAACCACAGTCAGAGCCGACAAACTGCTCACCTCATGCTGAGCAAGTACAGCACCTGGGACTGCAGAGAGAAATTCAGAAAGCAACATATTGACTTGGTTTTTTCCCCAGTTAATTTTCATCCTGCCATTATTTGCAAGAACACACGTTCATTAAACGTTATAGCAATTGATGGAAATATTTTGAAAGTCTAAAAACTGCTATTATACAATTCCCCAGAATTACATTTAATGAACATCTCCTCCACCTTTGCAAATCGAGTAGCACAAACCAACCGGCAAGAGATGACACGGTTGCTTTCAGAAAACAAGGCATACACACAGCTTGATATCAACTAGAAGGATCTGGGGTGTCGAAAGCAGCGCAGGTGCAACCATATGACCATTATCTTCGGGCAAAGGGGCAATAAACATGCTTTAGACAAAATGACTCCATTAATCTTTTCTTTTCTCTTTCTGGGGAGATCTTGACGAGAAGTGTAGGCATAAAACCTGTTGAAGTCGCTGCATTTGCCCTTGGAGAGTATCTTTGTTTCTGGTAGCAATAACCTGTTTCCACGGAAACCGTGCAACACAAGCAGGGTGATGGAAGTGGACTGGTGTGACGGTTATTATTCCGGTAAAACATTCCAGAGCGCACACATTCATCAAAGTATTACACCTATGCAGGGACATAATGCCTCGGCTTGTTAGGCTCATCTAATATACTGTGCTAGATAGCTGTTCAATATCAGAACTGAGAGATACGCCATTGAAAATGCTCGTCAAGTGTCATATCGCAATATCATCGGTTAGACCTCTTCCTTTATCACTTTATAATAAAATATCACTGAAGTAAATCCGAACTAGGATATGTAGCATAAAACTCGACTATTCTGATTATCATCATCACTGATTTCTTTGGTTTTTGCTTTATTACACTGCAAAATTCTTTTATGCCTTTTAAAGACTTGATGATAATTGTAATGTAGAAAGACAGCAAAACACATTTATGTATACAGAATCTGCTATGTGTGAAAATTTTTTTGCACAATATTATAAAAGCAACATATTTATTCCAAAGCTCAATAGTAATTTTTTTTTATATTGTCATTCTTCTAAAGTCAAGGAAGATTGTTAAACTACTATCTATGTATATATGATTTCTCCACAATCTTCCTCAGGGTCCGGTCACCTCTTCTCGTTTGTGCAGCGTTTTCTGCCACACTTTTTCCTTCCCACGGAGGTGCCTTGATACAGCACTCTGGGAACAGTCTATTCGTTCAGAAATGTCTTTCTGTGTCTTACCCTCTTGCTTGAGGGTGTCAATGATGGCCTTCTGGACAGCAGTCAGGTCGGCAGTGTTTAGAGTTAATTAGTTGATTCAGATGATTAGGTTAATAGCTCGTTTAGAGAACCTTTTCATGATATGCTAATTTCTTCAGTTGTGTGTAATGAATCTAAAAAGTCTGTAATGTACTGAAATGTTTATCAGTACATTACAGAAAATAATGAACTTTATCACAATATGTAATTTTTTTGAGAAGGACCTATAAAAGCATCATCATCATTATCTGTCTTGTAATTACTAATTAAATAACCTTCATTTAATAATTTGGTAACACTTACATTTGGTAACTAGACAATTTGATAGTCCACTTTAGACAATCTACTAACAGTAAGTAACTTTGCAACTACATGTCAACCAGCAGTCATTAGTAGACTGTCTGCTTAATATCTTCTAACACTTTATTTGATGGTCCACAACATACTACATACTGACTATCAGAAACCTTGCAAGGATGTCAACTTATTCTTGGAAACCTAAACCTACCCTTAAAGTCTACTCTGAGAGCTAGTAGACATGTATTTGAGAATTAATGAGAATTAGGTGATGCAGTTACAAAGTTATCTTTGACTTGAATGATTTTTGCAGAATTCAACTGCACAAAGGAAAATATTGTTAATGTTGAGTCAACATTTTTACTGCAATAAAAATAAATGTAGTATTACAGTAAAATTTCAAAAAGCCCTCAAATTTCCACAAAAAACATATGAAAGGATAACACTTTTTATAAGTAAAAGTTTTTTGCTGCTGTGCATATTTCATTAAAATATTCCTCAACCTTTTTGTTAAAATGCTGCTGTTTCTAAAAGACAATGCTGTTTTGTGACAATCAGAATGTATATCAAACTTTTAATATAAACTTTCAAGTGCATGTATACTAGAGCAATAAATAACTCAAAAATTAGGATTCACAAATTGTAGAATCGTTATCCAATTTATAGATGAACAGATGGACAAGTTGCCCGGAAACTCTCTCCTCCTCCTCCCATATTTTTTTATTTATCTTGAGAGTAATTAAAAGACAGACAATAATGTTTCTCTTCATGTTGGTCCAGACTGTTCACCTTGCAGTACGGGCCTGCTGTCACTGCGCAGCGCAGGGAGATGACTGTGTAGCTGGGGTATTGTGACTCACTCTTCTGAAGCTTAGAGCCAGAGCTCAGGGCCATTGGCAGCATTGTGCCAGTGAAAGAAGTCATCGAAAAATACAGAGAATCTGCGTGCTTCTGCCTGACTTGGCAGGAAGGCTGTTTGTCTGAAAGGCACACGGATACCAAAGTCATTCCCAAGGCTGATCCTGCACATACGCTAATAATGGATATTAGTCCCACTACTCCAAGGTGAAATTTGATGTGCTAATACCCGTTATTGCTAACACAAACCCTGAAGGAACTTTATTTCATTAGTTACTGCACACAAACCGGAGCCGCTTCACATGCCAAAAAGACCCTTCCCCCCTCGCTTACAACATCACCATCAAGAAATCACCATGAAATCAACATTAACCGCAGTTAGCAATTGCTGTCTAAATGCACATTTATTGTGAGCAATTAGTGTATGTTATTCCAATAAATAAATACAAGTTCTGAAAAGAGAAGTTGACTAACAAAATTTGTGGGGTCCCAGTGGAGATTAAAATAAAGAAATAAATGAGTTAGTTGACAGAATTGGTAAGATCTCAACGGAGGTATGAAGCATTGTTTCCATTGAGCCAAATAATAATTAGTCTGTTTTGTGTGCATAGAGTGATGTATGGGGAACAATTACTTTTGATTTGGGGTGGCACACACATTGTTAGAGGGAGAACAGTGTGCAGTCAACTATTTTAATTAGTACTAAAACAGGAGTTTCTTCTGCCATTGAGAGCCGTGATGTCAATGACCCTATTATCAAGCACCTCTATGTACAAACACTATCTGAGTTAAGATGCAAAACATAATATCCCTCAAAAGAATACATTTTTAAGCACAGCCTGAGGCTATGAAAGGAGATGAATTGAACCACCACTGTCTGCCTCACATGCTTATACTTTAACTTTTTTTTTTTTTTACTTCTATAGATTTTAAAGTTAAACTTAGGAAAAACTGGTAAATAATAAATACTATAACAAAAACAAACAATTAACCCTTTACACACTCTATTATATAATATAAAACCATATAAACTGATTTTGTAATGAATTGAATTCTGATTCTCTAGTGACTTCCATGTCTTGAATTTTCCCCATTTGTATAGAATTATGTAAATTTATTCTAAATATATTCTCTGCTCCAGCAACATTTTTATTAAATCTTGCAGACAAATAACAGACCAGACTTTTTACTGTGCTTTCTAGTTGACGTGTTTTTCACTCTCTTTTTTACTCATTTCACTGTGGGTCATGAATTTTAGACTCAGTTATAACTGACCTTGCCCACATGTCTTTTGGGACATAGAAAGCACATATACAGCCAAGGTGAACTTCCCTCTCTGAAGAGTTGTGTGGGGTTTTTTTTCTTTTTCCCCTGTGTTCTTTGGTTCTTTCATGTCTGAGTGCTTCTTCTTTTGCTATAGTCATGTTGATGGTTCAAGTAAGGCTTTGTTTTACTTTAAAAGCTGCAGTAGGTTGGAATTTTATTTTTTTGTTTGGACTGACTCCTCTGACTTTATAAGTGGGTCTCACGTTTGGTCTCTGCAGTAGTGTTTCTACTTTGGGATTTTCTGATTTTTTTTTAGGCTGCAATATGTATGATGACTGCAGGGATGGAGTGAGACTGAAAACAGCTGGACCATCACAACCAGCAGCACACACACACAAATAAATATACTCTATGTGCAGTCCATCCCTGGATAATTTGAGTATTTTCTAATATTTTGCCTGCATTAGACCTGTTTCATTCCAGGTTGAAGTTCAATCACATCTGTCTTGTAAAACATCCATCATACATTTACAAATTATTGTAAGCCACCAATAATGACTGCATCACGACTTCTGGACACTACGAATCTCCATGAAGAGCAGGATGACTACAGCATGACAAATGTTCGAGTGTGGTGAGAATTCTCACTGTGAAGTCCAGTTTGGCACAGACCATTCTGGCTGACCTTGTCAGGATGTCAGTGACTAATGTCTGATCTCATCGCAAGCCCAGAGTAATTTGGCACAGCCCTGGTGGATCTCCACAAAGCATCACAGGGTTCCAGCGAAGACCAGGCATAGCCTGGTGACATAAAGGCCATCCAAACTGCCCTGACCATGTGATGTCCAGATTCACTTTGTTCCAAACCAGTATTTCACAATGTGCAGATGAGTTACCACACAAAACTAAAATATCTAAAGCAAACCTCACATAAACATGTAACATCTATTGAAAAGGGGTAATTTTGTGTCAATTTAACCGTCTGTTCATTTAGTTTACAAAATTAAATATAACCTACTGTATATGTTCAACAAAAACACATTTACATTACATTAATATTAATGATATATTAATTAAACAATATCATTTCATTTCAATTATCGATTATATATAACATACATTTATACAGAATAAAGAATAAATTACACACACAGACAAATAAATATACATACATAAATATACATTAAACATTTAAATGCATATATACATTGTAATTATAATAATAAGGCAATGGGAAGGCGCTCATGTCCGTAGTACTGACAGTCTGGGCTCACATGGTCTTTTCCCTGCTCAATACTTGGCACAGAACTGTTACGACATGAAGACAGACACTGAAGCACTAGGATGAGCAGTGTGACCCAAGCAGACCCCTGATACTCCGAGCGACGCCCCGTGCCACGGCTCAGACCCCCGCTGCCGCCCCACTGGTGTGCAGATATCAAAGCACCCCGCCCCATCCTCTTTTATGTGCCAGTAATTAGCTATCAAACCCTACCGCAGACCCCTCCCTTAAACCAACAATTCAGGATGAAAGAGCAGTGACACTTTGAAACCTGAACGCTTTGTTGGTAAACATTTCAAACTAATTAACAGTATATTTAATTGAAAAGTACATGCAAAGCATTTGAGCTTTTGCTTTTTTTTTTTTATTATTGTTATGCTCCAGCAGAGGTGGTTGATTAAAGTCCTGCTTGCCTAACATTTACCAAAAGTCAGCGTGTACTTATTTATGGGGTTTTGGCAACATACAAATGAGGTCCGAGTTAGGGTATCATTGCTATTCCGCACGAGTGCATGTACCAACATCTCAGTGGCTCGCTCGACGTGTCCTGCCTCCTGACCCGAGCATGGGGAAGCCTTCATTTACACAGTCTAATGAGGCAAGGTCTGCAGTTGTAGGCAGGAATTGTGTTTACAGTCACATTCATGCCACATTTCCAGCTCCAGAGCACTGATGAGTGCACACGGCCGAATCAGCCCACAAATATCCAGATACCCCACACACAGCCCGGGCCAATAAATCACACTCAGTCCTTTACATCTAGAAAGAACTCGAGAGGCCTGGGAGGAAGCAAGTCAGACTGGCTTGCAGCAGACATTTTTCACAATCTGGCCTGTCACCAAGCTGAGCGCCTTAAAGCAAGATTAATTCAAGGAGGACAAGCCGTCTGACTTTAGTGGCATCAGTCATGGTGGGGCAGGGAGGGAGCAAAAATCTCTGACAGACATGCAGTTTGTGTTCAGCTGAAAGAGATCCGCTAGACGCCAGTGGGCAATTTGATATCTTCATAAACAGTTAAACGTACAAAACCTGCAAAATGACTTTATTCCCGTTTGTCATCTCATAGTGGTCTCTACGTGTGCGCATTTAGAACAGTTTTACAGCCACTGAGATGATGGGTAAGGCATACAATTTTGGTTATCATTTGACAACCTGTCATGCATCTGTGGATATGCTGGCAGAAATGTAAGATGTGTGTGCTTTAAAGACAGGTGAGGTGTGCCGTTACAGTGCTAACAAGTCCTTCACAACTGTACTAAAATAATGTTGGCACTAAGTGCATAAGTGAAAATTTGCTGTTCACAAAACAGCCTCTCTAAAACTGGATTGTGGTCTATATTAAATATGCAGTACGAGATGTATAAAAAATGTAAAAAATAAAAATTGAACAAACAACATTGGCTGTATTCAATTTGTGTTACAGTACATTATTAAAAACCATTAAAAGCTGATTAAAGGGTTGTTCCAAAGTCATAAAACCTTTTTGGATAAAAGCCAGGAGGCTTGTGAATGTCTCATTGACAACCAAGTAATGAACACTGTCAAGGTCCAGAAAAATATGAAAGACATTAGAATATTCCATCTTCCATCAGTGGTTCAACCCTAACATTATGAAGCTACAAGAATAAATTTTTTTGGAAAAAAAAAATAATGACTTTACCGTACCATAGCATCACTGTAGCACCAATTTGTAGAGTATCGTTGCACGCAAATCGCACATGCTGTTCTGGAGACAACATTTTTACAGATTTGGAATGACATGGGGGTAAGTTAATGACAAAATGTGCATTTTGGGGTGGCGCAACCCTTTAAAGGGCATTCATGCAATTAGGTTAATACAACAACCAAATCAGTTTCTTCACATTTTTATGTAGATTAAAACCAGCCGCTGTGGTTAAATGACTCACATGGCTGTGTGTAAGACAGCTCAGCTGAGAGGGACTGCATTTCAGATTGATCCTTCACCCTGTGTGTGCAGTCAGCAAAGACTAATGTATAAAACATTCTGCTCGCATCAGAGTTAAATAAATAATAGATTCCTTTTCAGTGGCACACAAGCAAGACAAAGAAATAACAGTGTGGGGAAAATGCTGAGAGGTCTGTGAAAGGTCAGTGGTTATGAGTGGCCCCAGACTCCATTGAGATCCTTCGCAAGCTGAAGACTGCTCAAGGCATACTAAACAAACCCGGGCCTCATGCAGTGTGGCTTATTTGCCTTACGACAAAATACAGGGATTGGGTCACAGTGTGATCGATGCACAAAGAGGGAGTGCTACATGGAACTGACCTTGTAATACAAGGCAAGTAATGTAGTTCAAAAACAGATTTGAAAAATAGATTCACCATGCAAAAAAAACAACAACTATATTATTAAAATAGTGAGCAATAGTTACACACACTGAGATATTATTGAACATTCATTCTTTGAACTATACTCACATACTTTTTGAGTGTAATATGTGTGTAATAACCTCCAAGTAAAATGCAACCCAAATAATAAAAATGTTATTAAATAAAATCAACATTTGCTGTAAACGTACTTTAAGAAAAATTTGGCATTATATCATTTGCTCATCAATGGATCCTATGCAGTGGATGGGTGCCGTTAGTTAAATAAATAAGAGTTTAAAATGCTAAATAAAGCTGTGTGTTTGTAATAAATATATTAACTATAAAGACGTTTCTTTAAAATGTTGATTTAAAGGTTGTCTTGTCTGAATCACAAGAGAAGTATGCACAGACCACGCACTGTTTACAAGTGAAGAGGACGGATTTTGATTATGATTAATTGTTATTATGGGAACAATGTTTTAAAAATAAAAAGTTTTACAGTACATTGATTTGCTTCTTAAAACAAGCAGCTTGTTAATTAAGGCTAGATGTTAATTTCACTGGAGTTGTGTTGATTATTGTAATGTTTTTATCAGCTGTTTAAACACTCATTCTGACAGCACCCATTCACTTCAGACCATCCATTTGTGAACAAGTAATGTAATGCAAAATTTCTCCAAATCTGTTCTGATGAAAAAAAAAACAAATCTACAAACAAATAGACTGCAAAGCAATACAGTAGTAAAAGCACATGCAATAACTGTGTTGCATTTGAACATTTTAATAAGGACATTTATTGAGAAAGCAGCTTAAATCAAACCTTAAATTGAGCATTGCAAAATCTTTGCAAGTTTCAGCTTCACTGATCTGATCAGCTGATGAATCATCGACAGGAAAATCATGTATTCAATACAATCCAACCAGAAAGAGCCAATAAAATAATATGCAGTGTCACCGGCTGCCAAAACACAAGACTGAATGAATCACAAATCATTTGCATTTCAATTTTCAGAGCATGAATTCAGCTGTCTCTTGTTAATTCCTGATAACCCAGGAACAATTTTAAACATTTCCCCCCTCTTCTTTGGAAACATTTAATCAGCACTACACAACTTTGGAAAGCTTAGGGACCCGGAACCGGATCTCTTTTTGAACACACATTTACAATGGTAATTATTTTATGTTAATAAAGCAAGCAGAAAAAGTGTGGTATGCATTATGACCAAACTCTTACAGTAGGTTTCATTTTAAATCATGTTTATATCATAAAATGCTAATAATTTGTAAAAATACAGCAAAACAGTAATGTGAAATTATATTAACATTTAAAATAAATGTTTTTTATTTTGATATATATTTTATGTGGATTGCAAAAACTAATTATTATCAGGCATTATTCCAGTCTTCAGTGTCACATTGCACTTCAGAAATTACTCTAATATTCTGATTTGGTGCTCAAGAAAGATTTTTTATTATCGTCCATGCTGAAAACAGCTTAATTTTGTTTATTATGGTTGTGTATTTATATAGCATTGATATATAATTCTTTGAATTAACTACAAAACTCCCTCTTTATTTGATTAATTTCACAATTTCTTGATTAAATTCCAATTTCAAACAAATTAAACATAAAAAGTTTTTACAATACATCATTATGTACCACTGCTATAGCAGAAATTTTACCTGCGTCACAAAAATTAAATAAATAAATAAAGTCATTGAGTAGTGCCGCCCTACATCCTCGCAACTCTCCAGAGGTTTAACAACAATAACTAGCTTGAGGAAAACTGATGCTACAATATATTTCTGCTCACACATTTTGCTCAGTCTTATTAAATTTTCACCTGGGAAGTATTTCACATCAAGTTGAAAAAGTGCCACAGTAGGACATGCTAAATGTCCCCAGTCCCTTCAGTAAGTCACTTTTAAAGTGAAGTCAAATGTCAGGGTTCCTAATTAGGCCCCAGGATCGTTCTATTGTGTTAATTGGTGGAAAGACCACTGACATCTGATCCAGTTCAGCAGAGCAGTGGTACCAGGGTGGTGGAGGTCTCAGCAGTCTCAACAGCCTTATCTCTAACAGCAGAGGGTCTCATTTAGCTCATGAACCAGCATGTATCATTGCCTAATGAGCAAGAAGATATGGAAGAGCGAACTGTGACAGCGGCAAACAAACAATTCAACAATGGGATCATCAAACTATTAGAGCCATGATCGCATTGTCTAGGTATCTGACGGCAGCAAGGCCAATTAGGATGATAGCGGATGATCAATACATTTGCGTTAATGAATGCACCTTTTGAGTGCATTATAAATATGTGAAGCATGTCTGGGGCGCAACAGGGCGCAGGATTTCATCCAACTTACTGCCTCCGCTTCCTCTAGACAATTGGGCAACAAAATGGGATGTTTATTTTGTTTTCGTTAACAAGAGCACGCTCTCCCCATTCGCAGCATGCATTACAGAGCAGTCATGAGTTTGCGTTTGACACCCCTGCCAATTATGTGTGTTGGATGACTTCAATATCATCGTTTTATTAGAGGGATGTAATTTGCGCTATGGATTTACAGTCAACGTAATAGAAGTCCTGCCTTCCAGGTCTGTTCTGTGCTATAAAATAAGGCAGCTGTATAAATCTTACTTACTGCATTAGGCTGATTTGGGTGAGTGCGAGGACTGAGGTAGATTTTTATTTATTTTTTTCGATTTTGATTTACTTGGTTTTGCTGAAAGGCTGTAATCGTTACCTAATCAGAAAATTAGCTACATAAGTAGCCTGTCTGTTCTGTTTCCTCACCTCTTGAATCTCCTCATGAATTTTGCATTAACATGTCTCAAATATGGAAAGGATCTCTGGAAATATTTCTGAATATATATTTCTTGAAAGACGTCCCACACTGACAGGCCTTCAGAAATGAAACTGTCACTGCTATTGGTGAGTCAGTATCCAGAAGCACATAGCCCATGCTGACAATTATCTCTCTAAATAACAGATCTAAATGACAGACACTAATACAGAGATACATTTCAGACGGGGAAGAGGTTGTTTCCGTTCGTGCTGGAAAATATATCTTCTGGCACCTGCGCTTTATTGGCATTAAGCTATCCGTATACGATCGGCAGCCTCGCTTTAAAGGGTATTCAAGTTGCCAGAGTGAGGAGAAGTCAATATTGATCCAGAGTCGGTGTGCATTTTGTTGGGCAGATGCTAATTCGTTGGCCCTCTCCCCTCTGTTCAGGTCAGGAAGAACGGCTGGTCTTAGAATAGCGCACTGAGGATCGAGCTCGAAATGCACACTGCCTATTTTAGTGCTTGGCGTGAAGCCGGTAGAAGAGCACGGGGGTTTGGACTGAAGACGCTATAATCAATACTGCTGTTTTTCCAGAGGACTCTGGTTGTTTGTGCTGGGATAAAAGAGTAGAATAATTACAGTTGGGTATTAGATAATCTTGACTACCTGGATGTGGGCCATGAGACTGACTGATGTGTAACAAATGTGCATGCAGAGTGACGGCGTCACTAAAATAGTGCACACATCTGTCTCACGCATATGGCTGAAGCAAATATCTGCCTTAAAAATTGACTTTTGTCAATAAGATGCATTCATGCATGCGGTAAACATGTAGATGTGAAAGATTGTCTTTAGCATGTATTCTAAAGGAATCTGTTGGGTTTATAGAGTAGAATATTCAAGTTAAATGTGCCTCTTAAAGAGAGCTAAATCTGACCAATTCTGCCTCAGTTGAAAAACTGATTTATAAATCTGTGATAATATATTTTTCAAAGATGTAAAGTTTTTAAACAAGAAGTGAATACAGGTAGTGCATTGGAATTCTGTTTTAGTTTTATAATCTACAGTACTGTGCGAAAGTCTTAGGCCACTAGTATTTTCACCAACAAAAAATGGTTTTAAGTGGGTTATTTCTATCTTTTGCAGTAGCATGTCAGCTGGAAATATCGGTCCCACTTTATATTAAGTGTCCCTAATACCTGTGTACTTCCATAGTAACTAGATGTGTATCTAGTGTGTAACCACAGTGTAAGTACTACATAGTATCTACTGTATAGCTGTAATATTTTCTGTGTGGTGTACAGGTTTGTAAATGGATACTAAAGGACAGCTTCTAATATATACAGTATGTGTAGAGCGATTTATTTAATTCATCTCGCTCGCGTCACCTCTCGTATGTGTGACGTGGTCAAGTGAAGGCGTATTTAGGGCAGGTTTTACAGGAGTGTCGCGAGGCTACTGGCCCAACAGTGGAAAGAGTGGAATGGCGGTAAAAACATTTCAAGCATTTAACAATGTTTAAACGTTAAAGCACCTCCAGTGGAAACTAAATAGACGATGCCGTCATTACACCAGTGTCACGCTCAGCTGAAGTTGCCAGCTAGGGACTGCGATGGCACTCCAGCCCCAGGACGTCTTTTGTGTGTGTTTGTCTCTGTTTGCCATTTTCAGACTTTTATGTTGAAACTGTATTCTCCTCCCACTGACCTATTTCTCATGTGTATTTAAGTTCAGGTTGTTTGTGCGTGAATTCGCTCGACAATGTTGGATGTACCTGTTTTTTTGCCCGTTGTCAAGCCATTTGTGTCTCTCCGTGTTTCCGTTGTTTGGATTTACCGTTGCCGACCCACGCTACCCTCTCTGGATTATTCTCTTGTCTCAGCCTCTGATGTTCCTGCTTGCCGTTGTTTGACTCCGCCCGTTTCGACGATGTGTTTACTCTGTGTGACTTAATAAAAGTTTGCAAATGGATCCGCACATTTCCTCGCGTCATCACGGTGACAAACAGTATTACATCATTCAGAACAATACAGGGTCCACAGGAGGGCTTGTACAGGAGCACTTTACAAAAATGAACAGAAACTCAGTGGAAAAAATACATAAACACAAAGCAGCTTTAAATGACCACTTAACAAAAACAAATTTCATAATAATTTTAATAAAGATGACTTAAGGTGCATCAGAGGAGATGGCTGGTCAGGAAATTTATCAGAAAACACTGAATAATTAAACTATTTCCCTACTATTTTCCTCGGACATATTCCTGGTAATTAGGCTACTTACAGCAATATTGTTGTAACAGTTCAGCTGGAAGTGCCAGCAAAAGCCACTGGATAGCACTCCAGCTCCATGTCTCTATTGTGTGTTGCTTTCCCTGGACTCTTATTATGAACTTGTGTCTCCACCCACCTTGTCTCTTGTCAACATGGCCACTGATGCATTCCTCCACCCTCTGGTCAATGCTGTTCTTTTGAACTTTCTCAATGAAAATCCTGAAATCTCTTTCTACAAAAAAATTAAGCAGCACGACTGTTTATAGCATTTAAAATAATAAGAAATGAGTATCAAAGAATCATACTGAAGCATAGTTTAAGACTGATGTAACTGCTAACAATTAAGCACAGAAATCACAGGGGGAAAAGATACCTTTGAAATAATAATAAAATAAAAAATATGAGCAATAATATTTCCCAATATTACATATATATATATTTAAAACAATGCAGCCTAAATTAACCAGGAAGCTCAAACTTTGGAAAGAGGATGCTCGTGAATCCACATTCTTATCTAACACTGTTGAGCAGTTGGCCTCTCTTGTAGATGTCTCTCAGGGCTATCACAGGCCGTGTGTAGTGATTAGGCCTGTTGTTAAAGTGTGTTGTGGTCTCTGTGCTGTACCCTCGGAAGACAGAGTGATGGATGTAATACAAATATCCCTGTCCTGGTGAGATTATCCCTTCATCTTTTGACAGAGGAGGAGGAAGTGAAAGAAGTCAAGAAAGAAAGAGTGGGCATTTAATAGCTGTTTGAACGAATACATACTCCGTGCTTGGCGTTCTGAATGGAGCAAGAGGAGCTGTGTGTGTATTCATGGGCTGTGATGGAGGAGGGAGAGATTTGTGATGAAGTGAGAGACTCCGGTGAAGGGCCGAGAACAATTTGAGATACATTAGCCACACCTCCTACCCCGCACTTCCTCCCTTGTTTCAAGTGATTGATAGCACACCTCAGCAGCCTTTCCTAATAGAAAGCTCGGCTCTTCATGAGGGGAACAGCATATGTCTCATTTTACGCAAGAGAATAGAAAGGCTATAAATGGAGCAGGCCAAAAGCAAGCCAGCAAAATCTGCGATGACGATCCTTCCTGTCTGCAAAACATTAAAAAAAAAAAAGCACTTGCAGAGTTTTTTAAAGCTGACTTTTATCGCAGCACATAATCACAACCACAAAATCAGCTGAGATCTACTGGAAACGGTGCTAAAAATGTTGCTTACTTATTGCTGGATGCTGAATATTCGTCTTTTAACACTTTTGGACAGTTCCAACCTGGACTTTGATCCACGCTATCCAGTAAACACAGTTCAAGAGCGCAGTCGCTGCTCTGCGCGGTCTGTTGCATGCTGGGAGGGATTGTGGTGTATGTCATCCTATCAGTCTCGCACATCAAAGAGTAAACACCAGTGTCTTCTCATTAGCAGCTTCTAAGTAATGATCCCTTTAATGATTAGGTATGCAGAGATGTTAAAGCATTAGGGCTGAATGTCACTTATGTGCTTTGTAGTCCAAGATGTTGAGTAGTCTTTCTGCAACTGCACAGAACAACAACAAAAAAAAAGCTCTTTGAAATCATTTTCACTCAGAAATTGCTAGTATATTTCACAAATTACAGAAAGACAGTAGATAACACAATGAATAAGACTTTGAAGTACAAAATAAAAATATTAATAGTAAATACAAAATACACATGTTTTGTATTGAGTGTGCTTTGCTTTATTTGGTAAGGCAAGGCTAAATTAGTTCTAATTTTGTATGGATATTATTAAAAATACAGTACAAATTAATGCTAATACTTTTTTATTTATTTATTTTTTAATCATAAATTAATGTGAATTAAAATTCATGTATAAAGCAAAAAAAGTTATCAGGATGATATAGATAATGAAAAAGCTAAGCATAACCAAAAGAACAATTCTTTAAAAGAAACCTGTTTGTCTGGCATAATAATAGTAACATTCCTATGATTTTCTTATAAACATATGCAATATTTTCACCAAATGCGTCAGTGCTTATTAATATTTGGGGAAATATATTAGTCTACCAAATTAAGACACATGGTGCAGCTAATGTATGAAAAATTGTAAAGCAAAAAAATAACAACATCACAAAACAGGAACCTATATCGTATACGTATGACCCTGCAGACACTCATGACTTTGTATCAAAGTCAATTAGCAAGGCAAGGTTGTAAAATGTCAATCGACAATCGTCAAAAGTGATATTTCTGAACTCTTATTACTTTCCTAAACACGTTTTACTTTGAAAAGTAAACTAATTTTGTCCAATAAAGATATGCATTAAAAATGTATGCAAAACTATTCTAGATTTTGACTTTGTCACTGACCTCAATATCAATTGGACATTTAGGGAACAGTTAAAAACGTCCTGATAGATTTGTTTATTACAAACACAGCTTTTCACTTCACAAGGTGTTTATTGATGGACAAGAGATGTGTGAATTACTTGGTGGATTTGTCTGACGTATTTATCAGCTGTTTGATGAATTATTATTATTCTTCTGATGAAAAAACAAACTCATCTGCATCTTGGATGCCCTCATGGTGAGTCAGTTTTTCAGTGAACTATATTAATTCAAAATCACTGCATTTTAGCATCTTCATAAAAACAACTCTTCTACTCAAAATACATTGTTTATGAATATAAAACGCATTATATATACACCTATATACACACATGAGATTAATAGCAGTAAATTATTGTCTGTCCATTCCAGCTTCAAGTATAAGTAAAGAAGGATCACATGAATCATGAGGCCCTTCTCCACACACTAACAGGGATACATTTTTATGAAGTGAATTTGGACACATCGTCAAATGCATTTCAACATCACTCGTACGAGCACAGCCTCCAAGCACACTTACAATGAGGGATCGATCAGACTTTTCACTATGCAGTTATCTGTTGAGCATAGATGGCTCTTATGAGCAGAGATAGAAAAACTCTATTAAACATACAGCTCTGGGGGGAGTAAAAACCTTGGATTAAAATGCTAAATTTCTAAAGAAAGTCGAATCGTTAATACAGAATTAAGTATGCAACGGATAACGTTCCTAAAAGAAAATACCTTAGATCCAATTTGACCAAAAGTTCTGTCTAGATTTCTATACAAGACCATGCTAAATACTCAATACACACCCCACACAAACAGATATATCCCTTTATAGAAATGACAGCCCCATTATAAACTGCATTTATGTAAAATCTGCATCTAAAATATTGTCATTCTTGCAATCACTTTAATTATCACATTTCAGAAGCGCTACCTGCATTCTGTATTCATTTAGACTGATAATGGTTATTTTTGGGTTCAAAGTTAAGTTAAATCAAGAGAGTTCCTGGCATGATGTAAAAATAACTGACTTTGAGGCATTAACAATGGAAGTGAATAGATTTTTTGACGATTCAAAAAGCATTTTACACTTATCAGTGTCTTTTATCTTTTGTTAAAACATGTGCATCATTTGAGCTGTAAAGCAGTTTAAACGATTATTATATTTTATTTCAAACAAAATGTAATAAAAGTTTTCAAATGTGGTGAAAATAAAAGTTATTATAGGGTTTATGATGTTGCATTATCATGAAAAGAGGTAAAATTAGTCGTAAATAACTTCACGCAGTAAAAGGTTTGTGATTTTTTTCCTCAGTACCTTTAAGAACTAGGGGGCCTCTGGTGTTTCAGGGGCCCTACACAGCTTATAGTGAGGATTGGCTCTGGTGGTAATCAATGTTGTCAAATGCTGTCAATTGAGTTTAACTTGTGCTTAACCTAGAATATTCTTGTAGCCTATTCTCTTGTCACTATAGCAAAAAGCATGCCCATGAGCAAAAAGATCAGTAAAAGCAATTTTAAAACAACTTCTACTGTGAAACTGAAAAAGAGGAAAGTTTGTAGATTGAGTTTTTCTTAGAATTGTCATTTTAAAAACTGCTTCATAAATGCCAAGATCTCTGCATGAATCCAGCACTTTTGATAATTAAAACAACATTCTCTAATAATTATAATAAACCATTTAGAACACAAAAAAACTCATCTATTATAAGTTTTTCATTAATTAGTTAGTTCTCTCCGCCCATTCCTGTGATGTCACACAAAGTGAGTCATTCACACAGCTTGACATAGAGCACATTTAAAATTAATAGCTTTTGACACCTCATCTATTTTTATTATAAAAAGAAAATTATTTAAGAAAACTTTTAAATTGATAGTTGTAAGAAAACTGTTAAATTGTTTTCAAAGAGACGCAAGGAACCAACTCATCTTTACCAAGCCTTTGCAAGCAGAAGGAAATAAAGTAAGGCAACAGTAGAAGCAGCACAGAGATTGATCAGTCTTTATAAAAGTAGAAGGTTGATAACCTTAAAACACAAACGTTTCATTTATAAAAAACTATAATGTTGATAAACTTAAACATTTCAGATAATCTAACATAAATCAAACAAAATCCAAATAATTCAACACAATACTGACATAAGTTGATATTTGCCATCAACACGGATGAAAATATTAATGCTCATACCAGTTACATCTTCAGGATTCAATTTAAGTTGAATTGGTGAAAGCACTTTTTCCTATGAAGACTCTCCAAACTTTTTTACCTCCATGTGCTCTAAGAGGTGCACCATTTATTACTGCCCCCTGGAAACATAACATAACAGGTTTCATCTCAGTACCTGCTCTACACTGCCCTCTGCAGGAACTTCTTGATGCAACACCTCCCACTTGACCTACTGGTGCACCAACCCAAGGAGGTCACATCGATAACCTTTTACTTTTATTCTTGCTTTTGTTCTTCTACAAGGAGTAAAACAATCAATTGTTTGACATCCCTAAGAAGGATCGTAGCAGGAATTTTGGCCACTTACTAGGGATGTAATGGTATTGTAAACACCGTCGTACCGCAATATCAAATTCTTCGATAATACCGTGGTTGCGTGACTCGACTAAACAATAGGTCTTCGGAGAAAAGTTTGCTCAGGTGAATGGAGCGAACGGGAGGTAGCGGGAACTACAATTCCCATCAGCCCAGGCGTGCCCA
>JAUMHQ010000046.1:6125806-6136078 GCA_032361165.1 Enteromius paludinosus | reverse complement strand
AGCTACATACCTTCTATGTACATATCAGAGAACAATTTACAATATTCTCTCAATGCATTCTATGGCACCTTTAAGTAAAAGTACAAATTACTCTTCTCAAAAACTACTCTTGAGTACTAGTTACTATACTTTTCAGCTGACATTATTTAGCCCATTTAATCATATCTGTCACAATAGTGACCATGAAATTATTTTTTTAATAAATAAAACTCTAAAAACCTTACTGACTGATGTTTTTTTTTTAAGTTTAATACAGAAATTAAAGAGAAACAATTTCTACTTTAAAAGCACAGAGATATCGCAAGTGCAGACAGTTTGAGTGCACACATGCAATATCGGAGTGAGAGGACAGTTCACTTGTGTGACACCTCTCAGCCTGACTCATGTTAGAAGAGTTAGCCACACTTGCACAAAAATGATTCAATGTATGCGGAATACCTGTAATCCCGCAAGGACATTCAGACTGTGTAATACGGGAGGCGGATGCAAGGAAAGAGCGAGACGCAGCATGTATCACGTATTAGTGTATTTTAATGGAGCGCAACATAGTGCTTGCTGCCTACTTGCTCCAAGCACCAATGTATAACTTTTTCTGTGTGCAAAATTTGCGAAATAGAGCTGTGTTTTTTTAGTTTTTTTTATCAAATCAAGATAACGTTTACATTTATCAGCCAATTTTAGTGTTTTGTGATATGCACGGTCTTTAAAATAACTCTGCCTCCAGTTTTATAACATTAATGTAGGCTAGTATAACTGTAATATATACATGTAATGTCATTTTAATGTACATTCAATTAATTTAAGTTTTTTTCATTGCTTTCTCTGCCTTTAATCCCAAAATTTTAGCCTTGTGCTTCAGGTCAGAACACAGCTCATTCCCTTTAAAATACTGGGGGAAAAAATCTAAATAATACACCTTTAACTTTCCATCACTGAAAAAATTTAATAAAATCAGTGAATACAAATCAAACAGTAACAGTCTGCTAGTCTGCTTCATATTTACATGATACTCTAGATATAAACTCCACAACAAACATAAACAAATGTAGCTAAAGGATAATCCTTTATGGATCCAGTGAAACAGTGATAAATATTATAAAATTTTCCAAGCCTGATTAAATAACTGGAGGCAGAGTTTATTTATTTAAAGGGGTCATCCAGTGCCACATGCACTTTTACAAGCTGGCGTCACACCGACAGAGGCCACTCCCACAATAGTTGATTGACAACAGCGTGTCACACAGACTGAACTGGTGTCTTACCTCAGACCCGCCCCAAGTGAGCCGTCATCAGACCAAGATGCAGAGACCAACAAGACTCCTAAGAGATTGAGGGGTTTTGTTGTTGAATGTATGAATGAACATAGCAGTAGTGATTTACTCCCAACATCTGAGTGACTAAAGACGCAGAGGATTAACCTTAAGTTTGGTTTTGAAGGGAAATGCACCCTTGATCAACCGAAATGCGTTTCTGTTCGCGTGAATCATTTATGATCCAGCATCACCTACAGAAGCAGTGAGTATAATGTCTTTTAATTAATCTTTGCAAATCGCCTTTCCTACTAATGTGCTTATGAATACAGCTAAAAAAGATCCTCTGAGAGTGCCTCGGACAAGAGGGGCGGGGTCAGCGGAGCTTGTGAGGATTTAAAGGGGAAGTACACAGAACAGAGTCCCTGTGATGTGCTGGGCAGTTTTCAACACCCGCTGCAGTGCCTTATGCTCAACAACAGAACAGCTCCCATACCACACTGTGACACAATTGGTTAAGATGCTCTCTATTGTGCAGCGATAGAAGTTCACTAGGAACGCTGAGGACAGCTGGATCTTCTTTAGTTTCCTCAAGAAGAAAAGATGCTGGTGAGCCTTCTTGACCAGGCTGGAGGTGTTGGTGGTCCAGGTTAGTCATCAATGAGCTCCTTGGTCTTTGTGGTGTTGAGAAGCAGATTATTGTCATTGCACCATGTGGCCAGATGCTGGACCTCCTCCCTCAAGGCAGTCTCATTGTTGTTGTTAATGAGACCGATCACCGTAGTATCGTCTGCAAACTTGATGATGGAGTAAGATCCATATACAGGTCTGCAGTTATGCGTTAAGAGGGAGTAGAGGAGGGGGCTCAGCCCTGTGGTACTCCAGTATTAAGTGTGATGGTAGTGGAGCAGATGTGGCCTGGCCTGACCTGACATGGTGTGGTCTGTTGGTCAGAGAGTCCATAACCCAGTTACACAGTGAGATGTTAATGCCTAGGTCTCAGAGTTTGGCAATTAACTTGGAGGGTATGACAGTGTTGAATGCTGAGCTGAAGTCAACAAACAGCATCCGTGTGAAAGCCTTCTTATTGTCCAGGTGTGTGAGTACAGAGTGCAGGGCTATGGAGACTGCATCCTCTGTGCTTCTATTGCCTTGGTAGGCAAACTGGTGTGGGTCCAGAGTAGGTGGGAAAGAGTCAAGACAAGACAAGACTAACTGCTCGAAGCTCTTCATGATGATGGGCGTGAGTCCTAAAGGGAAGAAGCTGTTTAGGCTCGCTGGGCTAGAGTGTTTTGGCACTGGCACGATGGAGGTGGATTTGAGACATGTTGGCACAACTGCTTGGGCAAGAGAAATGTTGAAAATATCTGTGAATACCCCAGCGAGCTGCTCTGCACATGCTTTATGTACGCGCCCAGGGATGCCGTCTGGTCCAGCAGCCTTACGCAAAGGTTTGATTATCAATTGAAAATGTGGGCATACTCGGAAATGGACTATGATTTAAAAGTAACAAAGTAGATTATTTTGCTTAATTTGTACTTAAGTACAAGTACACAAATACACCTTTAAGAATATACTCAAAAAGTAAAAGTATGTGAGAAAAAAAATAAGTGAATACAGTAACGTGAGTAGTTGTAATTCTTCACCTCGACCACACTACCGATTTAGTCTTATGATGCTTATTTGATAAAAAATATAGTAATGTTGTGAATATTTTGAAATGCCATTGCAAAGCCATTACTCTAGTCTTCAGTGTCACATGATATTTCAGAATATATATTTTTTTAACATACTGATATTTGCTTAATTATTAACAATGGGTCCGATTATCAATTGTTTTTAACTGTGATACATAAAATATTTAATATTTTGATAGGTATCTTCATGTTTCCTTTTTGTAGTACGAAGAGCCAAAAATGCTTAAATTCTGGTAAGCTCCAAAAAGTGTAAAAAGTGCACCATAAATACATGTCTAATGCATGGACTTTTACAACATATAAAATATCTGTTCATCTTTGTCTTATCTAACACTAAGGTGGTGTAGTCACGTATGTTCTCCACCAAGAAGTCGAATATCAGTGATATTCAGTCCCCCGGTATAAGTTTCTTTCTCCTCTTCTGTTGCTTTGAGCAGTGCTCATTCTTTGATTCCATAATGCCTTACAGGCATGTTTCGATCAGAGTCAGTGGATACACACTTGAGTGATAAAATTCATGGTCAATATTAATGTTTTCATATATGAAAAACATTGCAGCCTTTACATTTTTATTTTATGATCATAATTCATAAATGAAGTATGCACTGCTCCATCTTAAAATAGTCATGATTTCACCAGTAATTTATGTTTACTGGAAAGGTATTTTAGATTTGATCAATTCGCTAACAAATCATTCCCACTGATTTGCCAATGTAGGACTGATTCATTAAAAAGAACTTACTTGAAAGAATGATTAGCGATCAGACATCTGGCAAGATTTGAGACAAGAGCAATAGGCCTATCAAACAAATCATATATAATATCTAGAGCAAAGCAAATAGATTCATTACTACTAGACACTACGCCATTCAGAAAGTTATTAATTGTCCAGACAGCGCTTAAAATGTTATATATTTTTTTCCTTGACCTGTGAGCATGCATTTTTCAAGATACAGTAAAAGACAGACGCACATAATAACATTCAGACCTCACTTCATTTCCAGTACACAAAGACCATTTACAGAAACAATTGTGCGATACAACATGTTTCAAACTCCTGCAGCCAGTTACGATGGATAAATGACATAGCCATCCACAAACACTTCAATAATGCAACGGCTATTTGGAATAGTGTTGCTTCGGGCAGCCCAGACCAATTGAGCAATTTAAGTAGGATTGACACAAAATACCAGCTATAAAAAGACGAAAACCTAATGACGAAGGTAAAAGTTGGAAAGTTTCTCTAACCTCATGCTGCTTTTGGCTTTACAGTCTAATCTCCGCATTATGATCAAGTGAAGTTTGTTTTTAACTTTATTTCTATTGCAGGCTTACCAGTACAATTTGTTTTATGACTGCATCATTGCAATTATTATTGACGCAAACCCTCCATTTTGCCTAAGCAAAGCAGAATGGTGGGTTTGTGTCAATAATATCTAAATCAATATGTAGGGTGTGTAATGCATCAGGTTGGGATGTCAGAGAATACATGATTGCATAATTTACCCATGGCATGGATTTGTGAGAGGAATCCACTGGTCACTGTCTTCCGTGTACTTCCTGTGCGCTGCTGCAGTCTGTGCGCAATTAAAAAAAATACAGCTACAAGAATCCTTGTGTCAACATTGGTTGTGAAATGCCATTGGTGCTTGTGTGTCTCGTGATCACTTGCGTCATGCTATTGTGAAATACTATTGGCTCTTGTGTATCTCATGACCGATTGCATCATTGTACGGGGCGGGAGTGTGTTAACGGAGCGGGATAATTTTTAGTGATTAAAACCTTGTGTTTTACTCTCCTCTTCGCATAAAGACTTCTTATTGCTTCAGAAGGCTTGGAATGTGACACGACTTGATTGTGATGTATTTTTTACTGCTTGTTTATGATTAGTTTGTGCAATAAATACCTGTGACTGACTTGGCCTGTGTGCGTGTTTCTATTATTCAAAGGTGGGTAGGTTTAGGGTAGAGGTGGGGTTTGGTGCTCCAATAAAAAGTAAAAAATGATATGATAAATTTATATATGCAGGCAAATATTACGTTAAGCCAAACAACTGAAAACAATGGAGTAGCCTTCACGTCGAAAAGTGACAAAAAAGGGTCCCTTGAGCTTCAAAAAGCAATGCAAAAGGGTCAAAATGTGACGAGTTGGAGTGAGACTGTGTTGCGATTTTTTTCTGGCATGCTAAATATCTGGACGGATCGGTGAGGTATTATAGACATCAGTAAGCATGGCTTCTATTCCAAGAATGGTTCCTTCTGTCTATTTGGACCCAAGAAATGTTTAATCGACCATTTGTATGGGCTACCATTTTAACAACATTTTCAGTCTTGCACGAAAACAAGTTATCAGCAATTCTTGCTGTTGTACAGTCATGCAGTGTGTCACTGATCCATTGTGCAGTGTGAACACAGCAGCAACTGAATGCTACATGAAATTCTGTGAAAACAACAGTGACCTGATGACTTTGGAAACTATGCAGTGTGAACTCAACCTAAAGTTAGTGGACTTAAACTTGAAAAAGGGCGTTATGACATGACAGTAGCTTCATATGCACAAACTTGTTTTATTGCAATTCCATGGTGTTGATGTCAGTCACAATTTTAGCCCTAAGCTAATCTTTCCTATGTTAAGAAAAGGTTAAAGGCACAACAAAAATTGACAGTCCAAACAGATCAATTAAACCTTTCCTGTCCACTTCATCAATGCAATACAATTCATTTAGATTTAAATCAAGCTTCTTTGAGTGACTGCCTCATGGGAGTTTTTACACACGTCTTACAGTATATTAACAAAGATCTCAGAGTTCATTTTTGTCCCACACATCAAACACCGTCTACTCAAAATAATCAAAAGAATAACTGTAAGAGTTGGCTTTGCCTGCTAAGTCTAGCCGCAGGCTCTAATTAATTATCTATAACAGCCAAAACAAACCTGGCAACAGTACTATTAAAAAATATGATCCATGTTAGAGTTGGATACCTAGCGCTGCCCTCCAACCAGCTTGCATTCTAATGCATTTCCGTTTTGTTTTTAACTCATGATTCAAATGAGTCAAGTTCTTTGAACACTGAAGTTAAAGCTACATCGGGTGGAAAAATCATGAGTAATTTAAGAATGGGTGATAAAATAGTCATGGAAGAAGCAGAAGCCATGACAGTGGATCCGTGTGGATCTGTCCCTGCGATCAGGTCAGGAATCATAGTTGTATAAAGCCCACTGAGGAAGAACCGGAGTGGGTCATCGGCAGAAACCCCCACCTCTCACGGTGACATATCAAATCCGAAATTGTTTTTGCTTTGATAAATGCCTGATGTTATTTCTCCTCCACTGAATGCATCACCTCAAGGGCTGTTCACTTGGAGATGAGTCATGTGGCTTATGATTTTGAGAAAGACTCAGGTGAGGGCTTTGTCAACAAGGGAAATTATTCTGCTTCTCCTATTCCTTTGATTAACATGAATAACCAAGGAAGAAAATAATGCAATGTTGGCTTTGTGCTACTTGAATTAATATTTAGCAGTGATTTATAAAAATCAAAGCAATCCTATGGTATTTTAAGCGTTCTCCAATAAATAGCAAAAACAGCAAACCTAATACCTTGTGTATTTTTTCTTCCACTGCAGATCAATGACTGCAAGAGGTAGAAAAAGAGACTCATGAAACCGGATTTTCCTCAACTTAACGAGACGGTGCGCTCCAATATCGAGCTTTCCACCTGAGCCTGTCTTATTATAATGACTAAAGTGAGTAAACTATTTCATACCATTTGTTTGCTTTCTTAGCCCACCCTCAGCTGTGTGGAACACCAACCCCAGTGGAATCTATTTATCTCCAGACTCACCTTTCTGTCAAAATTATGTCCATTTCATCCCATGAGTTATTGGATTTCGTGTGCTTGGCAGTTTATTAAAGTCAGCAGTGTTGGTCAGGGCACGGACTTAATTGACTCAGTCATAAGTTGACTCATAAGCCTCTCAGTTTTCTCGCTCGGTGATCTCCCTTGTGCACCTCTGGGCCTGTCAGTTCATCTTAACAGGCAGGAGTTTTGGGCTTCTTTTCGTCGTTTGTTGATTGGACTGAAAACATCCTACACAGGGTCTCTGATTGAGTGTCTCTTTGGAGCCCAGAGGTGACACTCTCTCCTTACCGTGCTGTCTAGAACAACCACAGCCCTCTGTTAAAACGAAATAGAAGTATTTGAACGAGCAGAATATAAAGAGCTGTTTTAAGAACCGGCCAGAGGTGCTGGTCACTGGTTGAGTACATGGATGTCTCGTCGTATTGTAACAAAAACAGGTGGTTTAGATAACTTAGAGGTGCTTTCGAATCAATAACAAATTCTTCTGCGATCATTTAGTATGCATGTTTTTTCAGGTGTGAAGAAAGGCTCACACTGTGGTAAAATGTGTTGGGTGACTTCAAGCTTTCTCCTTTTGTTCTATTAAATGTTGCTTTAGTTTAATTGGCAGACATGAAAACATCTCAGTGCCATGTGAGGTGATAATTGGAGCTGCAGCCTAAAAGATCAAGTCAGTTCTAGCTAATATTTTTCAGATTCAAATAAAACTGGTGCCACCGCAGTGTGTGTGTGTGTGTGTGTGGAGTTGGTTCCTGCATCTGTGGGAGAGGGTATTCAATTATTAATGCCTTATAATGAATATTTGTCACGTTTGGAATGAACCTCAGGCAACATATGAACTCTTACACGGCGCCTCACTGAACCGACATCTCTGACAGAAAGAATACAGATATACAGGTCTAATCTGACACCGTTTGCATAGAATTTTTCATCACAACATGGGCTGCTAATCTGTCTTTTCCTGAAATCTAGCGACAGGCTGCCAGAACGGAATAATGTTGTTGTCAATAAAGTTCTGATGGGCTACAAAATATCTTGTGTAATTGGCATTCTACCGCTTGAGTGTTGAAGGGGAAGCTCCAATTACTGCAAGGAAACAGGCAGTTCTTAGAAGCAAAACCATTCCTCTCCCAGAGAGCATTGGTAAACTATGAGAAAGACAGATTTATGCCTCTTTATGTTTCTATATTCCTAGATGAGTGTGCATCCGTTATCCTGCCTCATTTTACTTTTGATTTAGAGTGAACTCTAGTGGCATTGCCGTGAAACATCAGCTCCTTTGTCTGAATCAGCTTGATGTGAGACCTAACATGGGAATTTTCACGTTGGGGTTTCATTCTTGCTTTTGAACACAGTTAGGGGACTCATTCAAAATGTGCTCGTGCTGTTTTAAAAGAATCAACATCATTTCTGGAATGGAATAATGGATAGAAGTGTCTAATGCTATAATTAGAATATCCGTAACATATCACACACACACACAGGTACTACACTATTTCCATGTTACTATAGTAACATAAATTGCCATTAACTCCCCAGCATTCTGAAATAGGTGTACAATTAAGGTTTTCATTTCATGATGGAAGGCTCTGAATAATACGGAAATAGAGGCGCTGAGACTATCATGTATCATTTCTTCATAAAGCAAGTTTCGGTGAAGGGGGAAGGGGTTGCTAATGAGCGAAATTCATTTACAAAGCCACAAGGAATAGGACGAGAGAGGCACCGTGCTGAATGAGCAGCAAGTTAAGCTCTAATAGGTTTTTATATTGAGACAACATTGAGAAATCCTGGTGAGATGGCATCCTGAACATATGTAAGCCTTTGGAGTTTCGATATGGGGATTTATCAATTGTAAACACATATGTTGTGCCACCAACCTGAGTTTTCTTTTTTTCATATTGAGCTTGAGCAGAATCACCAGCTAAAGTGAGAAAGTGTGTTCGTCAGATCCTGGATTTTAATTCGCAGTCTACCTGTATTAATATTATATCACAATGAATTAATTCAAGGATTTGGTTTTTAAAAATAACCACGTCTTTTCTATTAATAATGCGAAAAATGTGACGTAAGAAGGAGGTCATAATTTTTAATACTTCTCAGAATCCCAAAGCGATTACCGGCTAACATTTGGGCTAATGAGAGGTTTCATCTTCCATGGAGCACACTGAACGCTCTCAGCTGCCTAGCAGGATGATATCTGTCTAAATCAGTAATATTAATATATGGGGGGGGGTGGTCGATAGATTTTCTTCATATATATGTGCCTGTGTATTCACAGACATGCAAACCTCCTAGGATTGTTTTCTTGGAGAAGTTGTCGTCATATTGCTGCCAGTGTATCCCACCTTCCCCCAGTAAAGCCATTATTCTCTATAGACCGCCAGTGGGGAGAAACACCTAGAAATGGCAGAGGCTGGCAGGGGGGCTGACTGCACTGTCAAGTGATCTGTCTGACGAGGGAATATAAAGGATATTAAACGCTTGTTGAATCGTCTATCAACCACTCTTTACAGAATGCCACCAAGGACAATTATGAATAAGAAAAAAAAAACTTTTATTCTCTTGGCCTTACGTTTTTCCATCTTCAGCTGAATTAATTAAGCACAAATGTCTTTTGTGCAAGTACAACAAGCACAAAAGCTTTCCTCAAATCCCTTCACCAAGGTAAAGGCAAGCAAAATAATTAATGCCAAAGCTAAATATGAAAAGCAATAATTAAGCAGTCTGACAATAGACTGCACAAATAATGCGGATCTAACCTTTATGTTGCTGAACTCCATTGCGTGCCATCAACTGTCCATTGTTCACAGCCACTGCAGATATACAATGGTAAAGAATCACATTATATATGAGGGCCTTTAAGTAAACTCATCTGAGTCACTTGAACTCAAATCAAAGCTCAAGAGTCACCAGATCCCACAGGGGTAGTTCAGAACACTCTTATCCTGCGGGGATTTGCCATAAGATTTTCCTAAACCTCCAAATCCTCCTTGAGAACTGTTTGGAGCACAGCAGGTAACTTAGTTTCGAACACAAGTTCTTGGAACAATGTCTTTACTTCTAATATATAATGCACATGTATCTGCATGTGTTTGCATTTGTGATAAATATAAAGAGAAAAGACCCAAAAGGCAAAAAGTTTTTAAAAAGCGAATGGAAAGAGTTGATGTGACTGAGAATAAATAATAAATGAACAACTGACATCATGCTCCAGTCCACTAAGTCTTTTGCTCTTCTTGATGTAGGAGTGTGATGTCATCAGCACTTTTCATGTGAGCAATGTTTCCATCATCCCAATGTACTGTACAGCGACTGTGTCGCTTTGTGTAATTTTCTGATGTCAGCCAGTTGCTCATAGACAAAGGATGGTTATTTAAAGGCATACAGTCTATCTATCTATCTATCTATCTATCTATCTATCTATCTATCTATCTATCTATCTATCTATCTATCTATCTAT
>JAUMHQ010000046.1:6095918-6116976 GCA_032361165.1 Enteromius paludinosus | reverse complement strand
GATTTCAGAAGGGGCAACTTATTTTTATTAAATTAAAAGAAAACTACTGCTGGATCTTTATCATTGTAGGGTGGTTTTGTACACACACTCCCAACACACATTTCAGTCCTAACAGCTTGTAAAAGTGCACATGGCACCGGATGACCCCTTTAAGCAATTAATTAAGTTGAGGATTGTACTTGACCATCACAGATATTGATACTACAGAGGCTTGAAGCAACAACTCAGAAAGCTGATCAATTTATAATGAAGGGGCACCAGACAGTGCAACAAATAATTTAGCATCCGTTACAGTTTCTGATAAGGTCAAAATAAATGTGTAGAAGCATTAAAATCAAAAACTACATTTGTGAAACAAATTCAGCTGACGTCCTCCGGGAAAACTAGTCTCATCCAAATAGAGCTGTATACAGAATAACAACAAACACAGGCACTATGAATACTCCTTTGGAGGAAAGGTTGCTCTCAATCTTAAACTGTTTTACTGAAAGTTTGTTAGTGACACATTCCTTTTTCATTTTATTTCACTGACTGATTCAAGACGCTCTGCGTTTAAATACGATTTGCCGTCTCCATTTTAAATAACAGAGCCTGCGTTTGATGCTGAGAGAAGATCAGTGTGATTCTCGCTGGAAGTAAATTCTGTTAATGATCATGTCGTCAAGTCTCTTGAACTGTCGCTTTTCAGCTCCACATAATAATCATCTATGGGAATTTCTTAGCTTTATTTGAATAAAAATCACTGTTTTATTCAACGTTAGTTTTCTTAAATGCACTTTTTATTTATGTTTTATGCCAAAACACTTGAGTCCTTTTAAATGCTGACATAGTCTGTGATGCAATTGAAACATTGATGTTTGTCTGAATATCATTACACAGAAACACCAGCTACAAATACACAGAGACAGTTTTCAAAAGATTTGTGTGCATTTTAGGCATTATTTACTCACCTACAGCTCTCCAGAGATCTATATCTCTTTTGTTTGCCACATAAGTAAGCAGAAAATGAGGAGTGAACTAAACCCTTTTAAATAATTAAACATACTTCTTCATGGTGATGTTTCATCATTTAGGCTTTATCTTTACAATCCTGTAGAGACAGAGAGGAATGTTTAAAAATTACATGCAACTGCTAAGAGATTAATATATTAATATAATCAAACGTTATGCACTGTTAATCTACAGTCCATGCCATGCATCTCTTCTGTCTTGAGCTGTGGTTAAAGTTGTCGTTCCGCATGCCCCATCGTATCGCAGACTGCCAGCCTAATGATCGCTCTAATTAAAGCGAATGTATTTGTGCAGTATTTCCATGCCAGCCAGACAAGCATGATGGTGTCAACAGCACCCAAACCGTCTCCTTCACCAACGACTGCGTTTATACGAATATAATGATTGTTGGCGTTGCCTCACAAATGGGCAAACACATTTGGTTGAAAATGAGAATTAAACGGCGAGCTATCAATTTCACTTTCTAAAAGATCATATTGCCGTTTGGCAGAATGAATACACAAGTGCTTTAATACCTGCAGGAGTGCAGTGACTGAGTATTGAATAAGAATTATAGGCCACTATAGTCTCATCTGATAATTGAAATGAATCAGCCATTTACAACCACATGGCACTTTAAAAATGAACAGTTAGCTCATGCAGACACCTGTTGGGACTGACTAACAGCTTGTTCGTACTCATTGTACTCATTTCTGGAAGAAAGAAGACGGACTTTCTGCCAGTTAGCCAATGAGGGCAGAAGGAAAAAGAATGTGAGTTTCTTACCGATCAGCTGGAAAACGACAATAGATTGATGTTGGTTCAATTAGACCTTTTGAAAGAGATAATTTGGGTCGTTTTAAAGGAGAGCACTTCATTTAAATGTTCTTTTGTGATAATGCGGGTGACATTAAATGGCATGCGATCTTCCACCTGAAGCATTTTAAAAAGCCATTTGGTATTTTTGTGGGTGGGAGGGGTGCAATTAATGATTCTTTTTGGCAGTAATTATAATAATCTGTCTGTTTCTGTGATAAATGACAGCATGCTAAATTATTTCTTGGAGAAGAAACACAACTTGACCTTTACAAAAAAGCACCTTAGAATTCAGTAAGGTATCTTTTTTTCTTGTTTTTCTTTTTTTTTTTTGACACATTTAAATCAGCTTTTCAAAATATCTACTTTAAGAATCTAGCACTTGAGCAAATATGAAGCTGATTAGAAATAATTAGTCAACTAAACTATGAAGATCCTGTTCAGCAAACCACCACTTCTAATCCTAATAGTTGCACTGAAGCTGCCATAATGGTAATAATGATTATGTTATTAGGTATTAAACATCCAGTGTGAAGAGCTGAAAGGGAATCAGACAAATTAATTCAAAACCCAATCCTATTTGACATGCTCAGCTGTAAATTGTGTATTAACACTTCCCAAATCTGTTAGTGTCACATAATACTAATGTTTCCCAAGTTTTAAATTGGAAAAGCTAGTAGGCGCCGATGAGCCGAACAAAAGGATTGAGCTAGCATCACATTTGTTGTGTTTTTCATTTTGATGGAAACATTGTAGATGGGTTGTTTTTCGTAAATGAGGCTTTGAAGTGCGCTGTCGTGTGTGGAGAATCAGGATCAGAGACTTTGCATCATTATATTAGACGGGGGGGGATAAGCGAGCGTCCGTGTCTCCGGGGGCATGGATTGAGCTGGGCGGGAAGAGAAACAATGCAATTATGATTGATGTCGGGATTCCCCTGCTCTCAAGCAGAAGGGAGCTTTTGATGACCCGCTGAAGCCAGAGGCCTTCCTTCTAGCTACACCTCAATGTAAATTTCTGTCTGTTTTCCGCTCTGTGCAGCAGCTCAGATGAAATCCTCTCAAAGGAGGAGATCGGATCTAATGAAAGCCATCCCTCTTTGTAATGACTGTTAAAATGTCACCAGCTTCTTTTTAGGAATACCCTTTATGACATTAAATAGAGGGAGAGAGAGAGAGAGAACCACAGATGGCTACAGGGGAGGAGATATCACTTAGACAGCCAAAACAACCCGGGTTTGTCTGTTTCGTTCGGGTTTTTGAGGACTCTCGAGTTCGCAGTGGGTCAGCAAAGGGTGCCAGGGGAGCAGATATTCTCACAACTATGAGAGATCTTCACACATCACCCAGAAACGTGTGAATATGTCTGGGTGATATTCACACTTTTCTGGGAAATGTGATTATCTTTGAAAGTGACTGCAGCGAATCTTATCAAAGCACTGACCATCAAAGCCTGCTATTCTCTAGGGTGAGCACGCAGGTACGGCTCTCTTATTATACTCTGGAGAGAGTGGCATGAGTGGGAAATGCCTTGTCATTTATTTCAAGACTCCTGGTCGAAGTCATTTAAAATAGGAGTCTGACCCCGGAAGATTCGCTGTGGGTTTTGAGGCAGAAAAGCGAGGAAGGTCTGCTCATAACTAATGTATTGTTGAAGAGGATCACTTCAAAACCACATATGCCTGCCATCGTATCGTTATTCTAACAGAGTAATCACTGCTCATGAACATATGACTCCGGTTGGTTAGAAGGTGATTACTTTTCTACCCAGCAACCTAATGGAGTTCTGGCATTGTGGATTTCAACAGCTTGTATAATGACTAAGCTCTTGGAAAAGAGCGTGATGATCCATTATTGTTTTTCTCTTCCTGTTTGCAGATCAGATTGAGAAAACACTACGCCAAGACCTGGGTACATCCTGTTTGAAGTCAGCATGTTCTGTTGATTCGTCTGCATTTTAAAGCACATTCCTCAAACGTGGTACACTTTGGTAGTGTATTACTTTAAAACATCAAAGGCACAAGAACTTCTTACAATAAATTATTTTGTTTTAATACTGAAAACTACAAAAAGCATCAGAATTATAAAAATGTTTAAAACACTTTAGAATTGGTAACACTTATGCACTATTAATTACAACTTTTCCCTCAGCAAATATCTAATTTGCTGCTTTTCAATAGTTAGTGTAACGATTGCTCGGAGTCATGAGGATCCATTTTGCAGCTTTATTTAACGTGGTCAGACAGGCAAAGGTCGAAAACACAAGCAAACAGGTATTTCAAGGAGTAGGCAATAATCAAGGTCAGTAGGCAGGCAAAAGGTTCAGGGCAGGCAGCAAGAATCACAGTCCGATAAACAATCCAAAATAAACACAGAGAATCAGAGGGGAAAATGCATTTGTTTAGTTTAGGTATTGGGTAGGATTAGGAATGAGGAATAAGACATTAATATGTGCTTAGTTACTAATAAATAGCTTGTTAATATTAATATATAATCAAATAAGAGACCCTAAAATAAAGTGTTACCATAGGTTTAACTACATTATATATATACACACACATATACATTTATATGTTATAAAAATATATATAGTAAATTACCTGCATAGATATAAGCATAAAAATAAAAGTATAAAGCAGGGACTTATACCTTGAAGTTTTTGTTCTGTCAGTGTAAGTTGTCATGTTGCTTGTAAGTTATGCTTTCGTTCATTTCTTATGGGAAATCAATCATAGTGAAAGGTTAAATGTCACAGCATATATTTTTCTCATCTCTATGAGTTTTTTTTTTTCTTTTCTTTCTTTTAATTTGAATGTCAGCGGGATCTTGCGATTCTACCGTAAGAGAATCAATCTAATCTGTCTCTGACATCAACTCTACAAAAAACTGTATTTATATAAAAAGTGACACTAATCAATAAACTGGGGAATCGAGACATGCAACATGTTTTCCCTTCTTTAACCTTTTTCAGTGTATTGCTACACTGATTGATTTACTTACTTTCAGAGCAAGACATATTGAAAGTGTATCAAAACTTTAGTCATTGTTGTTATTGTGTCATCCTCCTTTTGTTCTCTGTTCCCATTCTCATAAGCAGCCATTAGAGAGAACACATTTAATGAGTACAACATATTGATCTGATTTATTTGATCGATCACAATGTCAAGACTGGCATTTCCCTGTCCACCAAGATCAGGGCATTAAGAGAGATTAGAAATCTGATTTTAAAATGTTCATGTGGGGGGTTTTTTCTACCTTGAAATATTTAATCTAAAATCGATAGCATTCCCGTGAGGTAACATTAATACATTTTTAATGCAGTGGGTGTTGTTTTAGATCATGCTGTTTCTGACTGAAACGATCACTTCACCACCTATTCAACAACACATTCAAAAAGATTCATGTTATGCAATTTGGATTTCCACGATAAAAGATTTTTATTAACAACAAACAGCGAAGAGTAAAGACACATTTTATATCTATTCCGATTAGCTGAAAAGGATGTTTAGTCACATTTTCCTTGGGTGATTTTGTTCAATGCACTCTTCTCCTCAAAGATGAATACTGGCCAATAATTCTTCTCAATATGATCTGGGCTAATGCGTTTCTAAACATTATCTTAACTGCATTGTCAGCTGTGTGACATCATTGCCATTTTTCTCAGTGGTTCATAAACCTATAAGCTTTATTTCATTAAGTTTTAAGTGTTCCTTCTCTAATCTAATCTTTGAAAGGTACAGAACATCCACTCCTTACCTAAAGATCCTCTTTTCTCCTCAGAACATTTCAAGGGTTTCAAATGCATTTATCTATCTATCTATCTATCTATCTATCTATCTATCTATCTATCTATCTATCTATCTATCTATCTATCTATCTATCTGTCTTTCAGGATCGTCTTTAAGGCCTATAAAACTTTGAAAACTATTTAGAAAAAAAAATTAACGTACTTAAATATTTGTAAACTTTCAGAACTTTCTGAGATTTGTGGAGCTCAATCTTTAATTGCGCATTTCATTTTAATGGAATAATGAATATTTTGCTGAGCAACTGACCTCTGATTCATGGTGCACATCACTTTTGGTTTGTTAAATCAAACTCCGCAACTATTGTCACTTGCTGGCAGAAATGCATACTCATGAACCGATGCATGCTCAGAGCCGGGGTATTTTGACACGGTCTGCAGTGCAGACGGTTAATCAGCTTCTTGACCTGCAGCATGTGATATGGTCTCTGGCCCTTAACTGGTTCTGGCTCTGGCTTGGGATTTGTCAGGCCTTTTCAAGAAGTCCCAGTAGGGTCTACGGCACCATTGACCCCAGCTCAGATGCGCTTGATTAAGGCACGGGTCAATGTTTTAATTCAGCTTGAGCCATAGTTGCTATTCTGCCCTTCGCACAGAGATCAGGGCCTGGAATAATGAGATTTTCTCCTGCAGGTGATTATATGGAGCAGTCAGCCTGAAAGGCTATGATCCTCAGAGATGTTCACCCTTCAGGTCTGGACACCAGCATTACCCCGGATGCTAATTTTAGGCATGCCGTTTTTAGGTGGGCAGCGGGAGCGAATGCAATCACCTCCTTTTTTCAAATACGTCAGACTGTCTGCTTCAGTCGGTCGATCACTGAACTGTCCGTGTACTTCTCATGGAGTTAATTAATGTAGGGTACTTCCAAAAAATTTTTGCAAATGAAAAAAGCTTTGATAAGTCGATTACGTTTTTTCCCTTTTCGGTTAGAAACTGATGACATGACGTCATTGTAGAGTATTTGTGGTTGTACTATTTTGGACGGGAAGCAAGAGCTGCTTAAAGTCTGGCTCAATAAAGATGACGAATATGACAGCACCTCTCGGAGCAGTGTCAGCCAATTCGTCATCCTGTCTGATGACATGATGAACAGCCCCATCCACTCGTCCCATATGACTCTTCACACAGCGCCGCTGAGGCGCATGTCTCGCCCTAACGCTGCCTGCCAGTCACAGAGCGTTCTCTTTGTCGCAGATCTGTACCTCTGTGCTGCATGTGACAGTAGGGGTCACATCTGCAGTCGGGTTTTATTTTGTTAATATAGCCACTTGACTGATGATGGCAAAACCCTGCGGATAAGAGAATTGAAGTTTGACGCAATCTGTCCAACACAGTTGTCTCATTGTCCAGTTTAGATTTCATTTTACTACAGACTTTTCTACTTATTTTCTTCTTATTATTACATCTATTGTTTTAGCTTGACCAAAAACGCCTGAGCTGTGTCAGAAGAATTGATATAGGTATGATGTAAATATTAAGCCATCTGAAGAGTCCAAACACAGGAGCATGAAGCTGGGTTTATTACAGCCAGATAGAGAAGCGCTGCAACATTATAATTTTTTTTTTTTTTAAGATGTATCCAGCAGAAATTTGCTGAATTCTTTAAACAGATTTAATTTACAGGACAAAAACTATTTAGATGTGCAAACAATTTATGTATCATAAAGGTGCGCTTATTCCTATTTAAAAAGTAATATATTTGAAAGAATTTTTCATACTAAACATAGTTCAAACCTATTAACATATACAGTATGATATAAAAGTCTAATTAAACTTCATTGGGATTACTACACAATGCACAACTCTTAATATTAAGGTCAAATGTGTCTTAAAGTTACTGCTGATGAGGATTGTATATCAAGATAATATACAATATCAAGATTAAATATCAAGATATGTAAATGCAAGATTGAAAGTGTTTCAGCATATCGTATACTTGCAATAGTTTCACTTTAGCACAATCAAATAAACGTCAATACATATGCAGTTGGACTTCAGCACTACTTTCGCACAATTAAAGTGCATTGAGCACAAAATTTGTTAGAGTTTAGCAGACTTTATGGACAGTATACCAGTTTGGTATACCTCTGTTCAGTATTTTCATTTAATAAATATGTAAATATTTGTGGAGTGTATTCAGCATGAAATGACAGTTTAAATACATTTTAGTCTAATTATAAATAAATAAAAAATATCAAATCTAATATCAGATAGCCATTATTACCCATTTTATTTCTAATGTACTGACAAAAACACTAAACAAAATGGGAACAGTGTATACAGCATTCGGCACAAAAATGGCCTTTAAATTGTTAGCCATTTAATGTATTTGTTACATTTAGTTTTCTTGGTTTTGGTCTTACTGTCATTAATAAAAGTTGTAAAAACAGCACTTTTTGTACTTGACGTAATAACTACAAATAACTTTAACTTGCAATCTGTACAAATTATGGGAAAAGATAACCATTTTTGACACTCTTTATTAAAGTCTGTGTTACAGATGTTGCAGCCACAGTCTCCACTATAAATGAACAAAGTGAAACGTGGCAAGACTGGAGTTACTCATCACTTTAAAGCAGAGAAGTTCAAATAATGAGAATAATTTGTTTGTGATGCTTTGAAAGCATGCTGCCTAGATCAACAACCGAGTGTTTCAATTACACTGAGATGCACATTAAAAAAACAACCACATTAGCTCAAAGTATATGTTTCATACGGCTCTATTTCTGTAATATCCTGATGCCATAAATCACACACACAGTTAATTAAATACAAACACACACAGCTCAATATGATGCAACAGATGAATTACTGTCATAACACGCATCCCGTTTAAGTTATTTATTATGAAGTCGCAAAGCTTCTTCTAACCAATGAGATGATATTCCACCTGAGCATATTCCACCGAAGAGTCTGCT
Organism: Enteromius paludinosus; assembly: GCA_032361165.1. Lineage (NCBI taxonomy): Eukaryota > Metazoa > Chordata > Actinopteri > Cypriniformes > Cyprinidae > Enteromius > Enteromius paludinosus. The sequence goes on along the minus strand of JAUMHQ010000046.1, from coordinate 6,108,445 downwards.
GTCATTTAAGTGGATTCAATATAAATATTAATTTTTGTTGTCTTGTTTACTTGGTAAGCCAAAATATACTTTTTGAGATCAGGTTTGAATATGATGCAGGCTGAAATGGTTTCCATGGAAACGCTTCAGAAGAATAGACGGATGAGAGGGGGAAAGTTATGAGCAGGTGTGGCATGAGGAAGTACATCAATTGCTGTTCCCTAGAGTGGATCTTCATCTTCAAACACTGAGAAATAATAATGCCGTGAGATATTGGCAATATTCACTGAGAACAGGCTAATATTGATCACAGTTATGTGTTGTAAACAGAGTAAATCTCCAGGTAGACTGAAAAGACAGGCAAGGAGACTTACAATGACAAACGCCTCTGCAGTGTGGAGTCTTCAGTAAGAAGATAATGAGGCCTGTTGGATATTAATGAAATATTTATTCATTATTTAGTATTCACGCTCACTCAATCACGCACTGAAAATAACTTTAAATGTCTTTGGGAGGAAGTAGGCTCCCATGTTTCTGTTACAAGGATATTGAATTCAACCATGACGACAATGATGAATGTTCTTAGTTTTTAGGCGATCATGGGAAATTATCTTTTACTTAAGCAAATTATGTGCTTTTTAAGCAATCCAGGTGATTTAATTTTAGGGAAAGGGAAAGTGAGTTCCAAACCATCTCATGACCAAAAAAAAACCCATTCATTCATTTCCTTCATGAAACTAAAAAGAGAAATACGTAACATTGAACACAGACGCCGCCTCCCACGTGTAAATGCAATAATATGAAAACATTAAACTCAAATAAATCATTCTGCCACAACTGGATTCATATGATCCCCCCACACACAGAACCTCATAAAATCCATTTGAATGTTATTATACAGCATTTCATAAAAACAACAACGCATTTTTTGCTCAAATGCTTAGCCATCTCCTGCTATAAGAAACAAAGCTTTCTCTACTTGGCAACTGCTGCCCTTTAATTGTTTCATGTATATCTAGCGATATGAGGCAATAAAAGACAGACATTTTATTTGTTTAATGAAGTTTACTAATGTAAAACCTAGCCTAGTGTTTCCCCCCGTAGGAAATATTTTTTGATTATGGGTTTCTGAGGGAGAAGGAAAACAGCAATAAAAGTAATTTTATCTGAGGCATGAGGGAAAATGAAAAACTCTTAGCGACACGCCTCTCTGTAATTGCTCTTACTGAGATGGCTTATGTTGTCTCTTCCTTGGAGAAACATCAAGGAAAATTGCAACAGGGGAGGAGAAGAGCGGGGTTAAGAGAATAATGGTATGATTGATGGCTCTCAAGAAGTGATTAGCTGATTTTGTTTTTATTTGGTTTTACGAGCCATTTCCTTTTTATGCTTGCTGGGTTTGACAGGGAGAGGACATTTCCAGTCGAAAATGTTCCAGAGACTAGACTACCCGAGACTCATTTCAAGCTTCAAATTCCTTTTTTTTTCTTTTAGTTATTCTAATTTATTCAAATAATCTGATTGGCAGTGGAACTGCATTTTCTTTTCCAGATATTAATTCCTTACAAGTACCAAAAAGAATTGTTAATTGAACCACTAAGGGACTGATATCAAAGTCGGATCGTTGAATTCTTTACAACTCCCATCCCTATTCCTGATCCTATGCTTGTGCATCTAAATGTCATATTTTCATATTTATGTTTCATGAATATGAAGAATCATGTTGCGAGATGATGAATGATAAAGCGCTGTATTTTCAATTACCCATGAAAATAAGCATGTAAGGCACGAGCTTCATAACTAAACACATATTTTTCTCTTTGGAATGAACTAAAATCCATCTTTCAAAATAGGATAAATATTTGTCATCCTTCTGTGGCCTAAAAATAGGGCTATTCATTGAAAATGGCAACATTCATCTAACAGAGATTTATATCCGGTTGATGAACAGATTTTGCATATCAATGCCGGCATCAGAGATTGAAATCCATTCCGTTTTACAGATAGCTTTTTGATGCCTTTCCATTATGAGGATGTCACCCTAAGGTCGAATGAAAATGCCATCCCAGTCTAAGCCGGGCAGTTTGGTGATGGCTCAAAGCCCACTCTAAGATGGTGAAATATCCCCTCTTAGGTTAACCTCAGTCTCCACAATGATAACAGAGAAGCAGACACTGCCAGTGTTTTGTAATAGATGCTCCTTTATTGTGTGCTGCATGTAAATAAGCAATAAGATTTGCATTTTGGAGGGATGGTTGTGTAAACAGTCCAAATTGAAACGAGTTTGCAATGACTGCTGCTATGGGTGGGCGATATCACGATATTTAAAATATATCGAGATTTTTTTTAAACTCTATATGAATTTTGACATATCAGATATCGATATAATGTTTATATTTAATTTTCGCCGCTTTGATTGTGTGCCTTTCTCTGTGCTGTGCTCGCCCCAGCCTCCTTGCTTTTGTTCCACCTCCTCTCGCCTGTCGTTTCATTCAACATGGTGGCGCCTGCTACCAGCCCGGAGGCTACTAGGGTTGGGTACCGAAACCCGGAACCAGTTTGGCACCGGTACCTAAGTAACCGGTATAACCGCTTACTTCCCTACAATATAGTACGTGAAAAACAGTATGCGAGGCGAGTAGTATGTCCGACTTCATAGTATCCGAAATTCAGTGGGCGAGAAGTACCCGGATAACCTACTGCTTCCGGCCGAATTCTATAGTAGGCATACTATAGACACCTTCCTATCCCATGAGGCTCCGGGAGAGGAGCACCTCAGGAAGAAAACGTTGTTTATTGTGATTAAATTATACTTGTTTAACACAATCTAAATAAACAGATGACTTATTGAAAGTTTAAATTGTCGCGCCGTTGTGACGACGCGTGACACGTGACAACATCAATATGGCGGATGTAGTACGTCCGAGTTCCATTCATACTACCCACATTCATACTATATAGAGCGTACTGTTTAACGGTCGAGTAGTACGTTCGGTTTTAAATGTAGTACCTACTTAAGCAGTATGCGATTTCGGATGCAGCGAATCAAAACATGGATTACGCTGCGAGGGCACCACTGATGCTGGCACGCACGGTAAATCATTTCCGCCAGAGGAAAACAGATCTACATGCGAAGAGGCAGGAGCCCGCAAGCTCATTTCAAACCTGCGTGCATGATATGTCAAATGCACGCGATTATTCTTGCGCTCGGTCTTCTCTCACCTGCTCGCGCAGATGTCATGGGTTATTCCCCTTTTCCAGAAGTCAGTATTGGATGCCTGTTATAAGATGATTCATTCACTTGACTGAAGACTTGGCATTGAATCATATGTTAGTTATTGTTTCATGAGCTTATTTGATTTATTCATTTATTATTGATTTTGTCTTTATTTAATGTAATGTTCATAGAGTAAATCTTTTTCAGATACTTTATTAATAGACTTTTTAAACTTTTAAAACCTTTCATGATAAATCATTCAAGTGAACAATTGTACAGTTTCATATTTATTTGCATATTGTATTATTGAATGTGAATTATGAATGTATTATTTCTTCCTTTATTGTTTTACAATATGTATACAGGGATTTTTAAAAGAAAATTTGCAGAAGCACTTTCATCTGAACTGCCTACCTTCAATAAAAAGACTAGTTTTTGGGGGGTTATTTATGCTGTAAAGATATCGAGATATACATCTTATATCGAGATATAACAAAATATATCGAGATATGTTTTTTGGTCCATATTGCCCAGCCCTAACTGCTGCGGTTGAATGGACATTGCCTTAAAACTATTTCTTCAGCCTCAAAAATGAAATGATGCATCATTGTAGTTTTCCTTTATTCTGAAATTTCTTTTGCATCATATATCTAAATAAATTACATTATTATCTTTATTCTTTTTACTTTTTAGGTTAAGTCAGTGAAAGCAAAAAAAGTGGCATCTATGCACATGATTTGTGCTGTATTTCTATTGGCAACGGTACAGGGGAATAAAATGCTAGAGTGCTTCTTCACCACCTGAGTTGCAGATGAGAAAAACCCAAGGTCGCAAGTTGAGCCATTTCAATAGTTTTACCTGCGTTTCCCTGGGAACACTTTTTTACACTTAATCAACCTGTACAATGGTTCTCTCTGCCTAAGCAGCGAGTCCCTGATTGCTTTTGTTGCATGGCAGCACAATCTTCTTCCCTGAACAAAAAACCACATCTCCTGTCTCGTTAAAAAACTGCAAACAGGTCTGGCTTATGCAGGCCCTCACTTTAAGAGTGTGATAGGGTAAGAATCACATAATCTTGCAAAACTTTTTTTAATGAATGCTAAAGTATCCATTTGTTCTGACATAGGAGTAGAAAGGAAATGTGTTATTCTTTAAAAATCGCTCTAAAAGAAGTCAAAGCAACAAGCTTTGTGTGTAACTGAGCATCAATAATATAATCAAATAAATTTCTGTATTATCTTCAGTGTTGTTTGCATCTCCATATAAAGACATTTCTTAATGAATCAGCATTTTGGACAAATTGTTTGAGTGAATGATTCAATAACCACTCATAAAAACATTTGCTTGTTTTGTAGATTAAAAACTGTACGTAAAAGGGTAGCATGTCGTATCCAGTATTTATAAAAACTGTACTGTAGGTGGAAAGTGCCAAGATCACTACTACTTCCAGCAGTTTATCCAGCCGGAGAGGATTTCTAAAAAAACAAGATGCTCTATAATAATGCAGCTGACATTGGCATGACAACACTGCACACACTCATACTACAAAACATACTTTATAAAGGTATGTGTAACGTTTGGCCCTCTGGCTGTTGATAAATGACACTGCATGCGTCTTGAGAAAGCACGATCTGGTTGTGCATTGGCTCTGTGCATATGAATGTGGTTTTCAGCACTGATGTATGCATACAAATCTAAAATGAGCTGTCACCTGAGCACACAAGTCGTGACGTTGTTTCAAACGTTATAACGTTAAAGTTGTCAGCTCTAGAACTTTGAATGAAACCAGAAACAGAAGGTTTAGACAGAAAGTGCCACAAGTTGACACCTGAAGACATTCATTTGGGGTTTATCCTTTACAAAGCCTATGCCTTGAACTTTTGGTACAACTACAAAAAACTTTACACAAAAGCTTACACTGTTAAAAACTCTAAGAAACAAAATATCTTATCTTTTTAGTAAAAAAGGAACCATCTCTGGCTTGGGTTTAAATCCTTTCAATCCTACTTTGTTTTTTAACGTTTTTTTTTTTTGTTTTTTTTACAAAAGTTCGCAGTATTAACTTAAAAGCCTAAAACTTACAAGCTTCATGTGCAACACAGGCCTACACTGGAGCTCTTTCTCTTTACGGATATGACGTGTACGCAATTTCACTCAAAATCTAAATTATAAACACTTATTATTGCTTATACTGTAATGATTAATGGCAATAACAGTAAGGACATGCTTAATATGAATGCAGCCTATTTTTTTATGATTTAAACAAAATTGCATATTGTTTATGAACTTCAGAGAGTATGCCTATGAGACATAGCCAGTCACTTTGTTTTGTTCTTAAATTATTCAGTGTGTGTGTGGACAATTTGTTTTTGGTGAAATATTCTATCAGTTTCTCTGAAACTTAATTGATTTATTGCTGAAAGAAGAGAGAATGTAGCTGATCCAATCAAATTCTAGAAAACTTTGATAAGGTAAGAACGCTTTTGCTGACTCTGACCCACTGACATATAGACATAGGCTGTGAAAACACCACTGCAGGCTCACTTCCTCTGCAGCGCGCTGTGCGATGGCTTCTAATTGTAGACTAATGGTCTAAAAAGAGATGTCCAGCCCTGGAAATGAGACAGGAAAACGGCCCAAGAAGAGGAAACAGACAGTTGGACCGATCAGCACATAATGAGATAATCAAACTATTGTCTTTTTTCGTGTTATCTGGCATTTCAGATGGCGGGGCCTGACGTAGCGCCGCGCTGTTCTGGGATCAGTGATGTGGGAAATGCATTAACCCTGTGCTCTCTGGCCGAGGGAGAGGAGCAGTCCCACGGGACAGTGGCGCTGGCTTCTGCCAATGTTATTTCCCGGACAGATTGCACACTTATTGCATTTTGACCTGTTTGGCAGCCCGGTATTGATTTTTGAAGCATTACAGCAATATGAGGACGAAAGCATTTCTCCGAGGGAAGGCTGCAATAAGCTTGTTTGCTACCTCTTCTCACTTCTTTTGGCTCCGTTGTTTTTGTGTGTTCACCCCTAGTCGATAAAACAAATTCTATGAAAGTCTCGGAAATATCGCCCGGCACGTGGCTTCCGCTTTGGAACGTTAATCAAATAAAGAACGATCTCATTCATTTCCATAACACATTGCGTCTCTGCTCGATGTTGTTCATGGGCTGTAACCTGTTGCTTGTCAACGCCTACTTTACTGCCTTTCCCATCATCCTTCTTTGATTCGGTGTCTCTTAGATTGAATGTTAGCCACAGGATGAACAAATGGTGTCTGTCTCCATGGAGCATTAGTTGCTCTTTAGCATGTATTATTGATTTGACTGTCCTAATAACTGTCTCCACTGTCAGAAACCACATAGTAATGTGGGCAGACAAAGTGCTTAGAAAACATTTCAGACATTACCTTGGCTGTGAATGTCACTTTTGTGAACATATCGCAATTGTCTAATTTTTAAAACTGCTGTAGCTTAACAATATTTTCACCTGACATATAAACCAATTTAGATTTTATTGAACTTTGTGAGAAAGAAGTGTATTTTGATACTGTCCTTGCATTAAAAAGCACTTTACAGTTATTTTTCAGTGTGACACAAGATTTCTGAAATACACAGTGACAGAAAACATAAAACTCATTCAGATTTTAAAGACGTACCTAGTACAGATGAAAAGGTTTCTATTTATAGACCTACTGTCCTTTTAAAAAGCATTTTGGTCTAATGTTGTCTCTTTATTTAATCAAAGTTTTGATAAAAGCTGTAATATTGTTCAGTCTGTGCAACAAGATATATTGATGCTAATAAACAACAGGGTTGTTCTAATACTAGCTGGATTCACATCACCAAAGATTTAAAGGGTTGGTTCACGCCAAAATTAAATTCCGCCTTTTTTACTTATCTTCACGTCATTGTAAACTTGTCCAATTTTCCTCTGTGGAACTGTTCAACTGTTTTGGTCCATGCAATTCATTTATTTGGGTCTACACTTTTCTTTGTGTAGACAAAAATCTGAAACATCACAATTTTCTTTTGTAATCTGCAGAAGAAATAATCAGCATGTTAGACCTCATGTCATCTTTCTTCACCTTTGGATGCTTATTTTTTTCAAAAACTGAATATGAATCAGATCACAAAAATATCCATAAGATTGGGTTGACATGATCAGTGGGTGTCGGGGTCCCCTGACAAGGTTATTGCCTTGGGGAAAAGAAATCAAAGGGCACCCCTTTAGAATCATCCCCCAGTTGTGGTGCAAATAGGTGCGATTAGGGTATCAAAATCAATTTAGTATTCTTTTTACAATAAAGTGTAATGTTGCACCTGAGCTTGCATGACACCTCTATTCTTGCCTGACCAGAATGCATCCCAGTCCTCCAAGGCCTTGCAAATGCTTCTCACTCAAAGCTCAATTCCTCTGTACACATTTGCTTAGATATTTGATTAAATAGACAGATGGTGGGGTGGTATTTGAGTATGAAGGATTGCAGCTTCTTTCAAAGACTTCCACTTAATTGCAGCAAAAGAGAAGCACAAAGTCACGTCAAGCTGGCGCTCAAGGTTATCCCTTTATCCAACATCTGAAAGCAGCAGAAAAAAAAAAGTTTTCTTTTAATTTATTCATTTATTTTTTGACACCGGAGTCAAATCATTTAAAAAGATGAGGCCTGTTCTAACAGGTCAAATCAGGGTGGTGTGCAAGTAATATAGTCGAATTATAGTAAATGAAATCAAAGCGTGGAAGATAAATCTATTTAACTCAATGAGATGCATATAAGGTAACGAATGCCGTCAAAAAATAAAGTGCTAAAGACATGGAGGAGTGACAGCTGTGAGTGCTGTGAAAATGTGTGGGAGGTTTAAAACAATAGATCTGAATCAGTGATGGATTTGTCAAGTTCATTGAGCTGGAACATTAGGAATAATGATTTGAATAATCAACAATAAAAGTTCCCTAGACGTCATTCTCCCCAAAACTAACCCTATAGAAAATAATAGGTCTACACACACACGTATGTACATATACATACATATCTCTATAAATAAATGAACAAATTAAAGTTTTATCCATTAGATCAATGCTAGTGACGTAGACCACCGTAGTAGGATGATGTGCTCAGACTACATCTGACAGGCGGAGATTAATTAAATTAAGTCGTGACCCATTTCAGACATGTATGGTGGAGCAAAAGACCTGAAAAATAACAACATTACATTAAACAAATGATTCATTATCCTTGTGCAAATGCACTTGGTGCAATTCATTATCTCTGTTCTCCATCATTTTGGCTCAACTTGAATAGATGCCAGTGCCCTTTGCTTGTCTTGTTCTAGTCAGAAAGTCGTATAAATTCAGCTCATCGTTGCTATTTGTTCAGTTGCTGACAGGGACCTTCCCGCCCCAATGTAATCTCACCTCATTAACATTTTAGGTGACAAGACTGCCATGGCCCTTATCAAGAATTCATGAGTAAGGCTTATGGCCATATTAACATTTTAGAGCCAATAATTTACAGTCCTTTGTATGTCTGTTTGGGGCGTGTGAGGGAGAGAATGAGAAACTCTTGCTTTGTTAGTTCTCAAACGCAGTGGGTGAACAAAAGCCAAGTAAATTTCACACACATTGCATTTGGAACGGTCTCCTCGAGGAGTACAGTACTTCCTCAAGTGGGACTAGAAAGGTTACCTGGAGTGTAGTGCTAATTAGATTAAACTTAACACATCTAGGCAGCTTTTGAGCTAAAAAAAAAAATTTTGCATTTTATCCTAATTAAAGCAGCGAGATGAAACTCTCACGCTCCACAAAGACAGAGCAAAACCCCAAAGAACACGAGGCAGCGTTCTGCCCTTTGTTCGCATGGAGTGAGATGCTATCCATTACCTAGCCATAAACAGCATGAGAGTCTCCGTCTCAGCGCCTCCCGTTGACACCCGCCTGCCTGAGAGGGGGCGTAGTGCTGAGAGGAGGTTTTCACACAAACAACAGAGACTAAAGACAAAGCGGCGCGGAACAAAAAAACACGTCGAGGTGGCGGTGTGGGCACAAACTGGTGCCGCAGAAGTGTGCGAGCACGGTCGGTCTGTGGGCCAATCTGTGGCGCCCAGTCCTGGCAGGGAAGGAGCAGCCTCGCGCGGTGACTCACCTTCTCTGTCAGGACAGCGGTATTATGCCGCGCTGAGTGTGGAGCAGTGATCACACCCGCCAATTACACCGACCTCGGCTTACTTTCTTCACCGTGACATATACTGTCAGCGGCACGCGGGCCAGAGGTGCTTCACATGCTGTCACCCACCAACCTGATCAGACACAAATTGGACAGTCGCAGCTTTAGTGAGCCCCACAAAAGGTGCTTTGTTCCAGATGCGCGAACACAGGTCACTCACGAACGCCTTCTACGATCCACCATCACAGTGTGCCATGTCTTCACCCACGGTTTACCGAGAGATATTTGCAGTCGATTTATACGTAGTATTCAAAAACTCATTAAGATGCCAGGTGCATTTCTGAATAAACCCCCAGAAACGGCAGCATGAATTAAACACCTGACACATTAGCCAGTAAGTTGTCAAAAGCTCCTAACGTTACTAAGGTTTTCTCCTCGTATGCCAGTTGTTTTGTTTGTTTGCCTGTAAATATGTACAGATTAATAAAAAGTGGTAGAGCCTCTGGCAATTTTAGTTGCCCGTGGGCCAAACTCAGTTCTAGACAAAAATGAAAACAATGCATTACTGAATTTAAAATGTGGATTATTTAAGATTTTATTCATTCACAATTGTGCACAATGCTTTCATTTATGTTATCTGTTGTTGTTTTTGTTTTTTTTGTTTGTTTTTGACAAATGTAAAAAGATACATTTTATTTTTAAAGGATTTATATATTTTTAATATTTTTAGTTTTTTTTTTTTGATAAGCAATGTTTAAATCTTTAAATGACGTGTTATTGGCTATTTCTGTTTTGGGTTATGTTAAGTTCATATAGCTAACTTATGTATGTGCTATTTTTAGTACTGTGTGATCGCATGCATCTTGAGTCGTTTTTAGCTACGCAATACATGATGCGCAACAGCATGATTTCGTATAGCCGACACGCTCCACGCTGAGCGGTGTGTGAAGTGATGCGCTGAATGTTTCATGGGTGTACACTGCCCTCTGCTGGAGCATGAACTCGCCGACACGCAGACCAAACCAACACGAACGCGAGAGGCCGATGCCCACTTCACGTTGAAAATCTATGATTAGTTTTGTTTAATCCCATTTTGTGCTAATTACCTCGTTAACATGCACTCAGCATATACTAATTAATTGCATATGCTATGATTTAATCAGGCTGGTTGGTTATATGTTTGTCATCTGCCTTTATATATTTGACTTGGTGGATTTTTTAAGGAGTGTGATGAATCAGTCATAGTCAGTACCAGGCAGGCTACCTTATGTAACTGTTTGAGACTTTGAAGTTAGGTTCACAGAATAAGTTTACTAGTTTACCACCAAGGGGGTCAACAGAAGTATATTCACTCTCTATTTTATAATAAATTATTTATAAACATTTTACATGCTCCTCCTACTAAAATCTTTATTTGTTAGAGTACTTTGAAATGGTATCATACACCCTCACGCTTCCCAGTGAGGTCATGAAAGTTTCAATTTATTATGTGATTTAGTACTTATGTCATAAAGAAATTAAAATAGGCATAACCTCATCCTCCACCCAAAACCATGATCCCTGTTGTGTGTTTCTGTGGGTATGTGTGAGTCTTTCCCACCTACAGTTTGGCCTATCTCAGAAACGTATTCATCTCTGTCAGCAATGGGAAGGTTCAAATCATCTATCTATCTATGCATAATTAATTATAATAAATAATGCATCCATCTGCCCATTTATTGTCAATATGACCTGATCCGCATTTTGAAGCCAATACGTTTTTCTTAACCACTATATTACCAAATCCATACCATACCAAACACAAATAGCAATGTGGTTGATTGTGTCAAGTTTATGTTAACAAATCTAACCAAAAGCATGCATTTTCACTTATTCGTTGTTATTTATTTATTTATTTATTTTTTTTATTTTTTTTTGACGAGCTTTACGTTACGCGATCAAGTAATAGTCTCCCGTGACACAGAAAAGGCAGATGTTTTCAATTGAGCTCGGTAACTGTTCATTTACGCTTGGTGGGGTGTGCAGGGGCGCTATTGTGTTTTTTGATGACTTCCCCTACCCCCATCTACCCCCCTTTTTTCGGATAGGCGGCGAATTGAACCCCTGCAGACTAGAGTCCACCTTCAGTTCTTCGGACTTCCTCGAACTTTGTCAAACTTCGCAGTAAGTTAGACGCGCGCTCTTTATTCTCTGGCCTCCAGAAACACAGCTCGACTCTTCTCACGCTGACTCTGCGCAGGCTTTTGGCTTTTAGACAATGAATTGTCAGCCACCTTTCTCTGGAGTACCGTTATCAGTTTTATTTATCATAGGCTTTTCTCTCGCTCATGGATATCCGTCAAGTCTGTTTCAGGGCAGCGCGTATTCAGGAGCCGTTCACAGGCACAGAAATAAGTAAGTTCTCCAGAAGTTACATGTTTACAACGTATTCTCATACTCGTGATGTTCTCTGCGTCTTGAAACAGACCAATTATTTAACTCACAGCAAACTCCTGGGTTGACATTTGCTTTTTGGTTTCTCTGATTGTGGTAAAGCAACAAGTAACAAGAGGTCAATCGATTTATTGAACATTCCTCCGTGGTGTTTAACACTTCAATGGTTCTTTTCATGAGGGTAAAACCTTCGCTTGCATTTTAAAACAACATAATTTTCACTTTAATCATTCTCACTTTTCAGTTTTGTCACGTTCAGATTTTGCTCTCACCCGTTAAAGTATTAATAGCTGTATGGATAAAATGCTCTATATTCGTTTATTTTGATATTTGTTAGGGTTTTGCTTTGCTTTAATAAAATTACCCACTCAAATTGTAACTCTCCTTCTTCATGTTCTCATTATTTTGAATGTGTCTCTTATACAGAAACTGGTGCGCTTTTATCGTCCAAAAGAACGTGAGCTGCGCAGTTCAAGGCAGCGTGGAAAGTCACGTTGAACCTAAAGCCGCGCGCTGTCCCGAGCATCAGCCTGACTGTGAGCCACAAATGATGTAAGTACCCAGGAGACCGGGAGGAGGGTGTGGAAGTACTGATGTTCGGTACTTCTCATGCTCACTATGCCAAACAGCATGCATGATTCATGTAAACTAAACCAGATACACTATATTACCAAAAGTTTTCGCTCACCCATTCAAATGATCAGAATCAGGTGTGCTAATCACTTGGCCTGGCCC
>JAUMHQ010000046.1:6054967-6082916 GCA_032361165.1 Enteromius paludinosus | reverse complement strand
CACAACAGTCAGCTGAACCATGAAATGCCCCAATTTTTCCCTAAACAATGATTTGACTTCAAGAATTGATTTGTGCTCGAAATCTGTACATCTGTTTTAACATCCAGAACACAGTGCTCTAAAACTAGTGGTTCAGAGTCGTTTCATCCTTCACTTGTACATTAGCTTCAATATTTTCTAACAATAATAATAATTACAAAAAAAAATAATTCAGCTTCCTGCTGCTCGATATCATCCACTAATAGTGAAAACCTGCAACGTCTAGAATCTTCGAACTGTCAGAAAAGCAGAAAGCATCAATGCCTGTGTAAAACATAAATGGTCCTATTTATATTTCAAACTAAGCATGCAAAGGCCTATCAACACATTAAAGACCTTTTGATACTCTCCACAGGCCGCAGCCTACTTAAAGGTATAACATGCCTTCGTTTTGAAAGCCAAAATATACTACACTCTTCTTAACTTAACACAGATCTCTTGCCGAGGTTTACATAAAGGATCTAAAAGCGCTTAAATCCTCACACTGAGCACAAAAGGCTGCTGAAAAGCTTTGAACGTTATTGCATTTCTGTCGTGAGTTAAGTGCAAGACGATCTGATATTTTTCCTTTCTTGGCTGCAGCTGAAAAAGTGCGACCGGTAAGGCGTTCTGCAGCAACCAGACGATGAAAATGTCAACAGTTGGAAATAACAAGAAAGCCCAATTACAATGAACTCCTTGGTGTACTTTTCATACAAATCCAGTCGACTGTACGAGGCTGTGCACGCTAAATATGCTGAACTGTTAATGATGAGCTGTGTCCTCACGTGGCACGGCTCATTCTGTGCATACTTTCCAGTATCTATGAGATTCAGCTCATTTCGCACCATCTGGCAATGCATATTCAAACTGTCATACCGTCACCGCATCGTAGAGGCAGTGCATGTTAATTAGTTAATTCTAACTAATGCCTTTGTATATAAATAATCTATGCTCTAAAAATGTAAATTAGTGGCTGTTAAGAATATCTCTGTTAATTAGTTTGATTAGAAGCATATCTGTATGCCACCTTCAACCTTACACATACCCAAACAAACAGCTGAGCATTCATTCCGCTGACCAAGAGGCCATTTGTCGTCTTAACTAATACTGTAAACATTAGCCCAGTAGCAATAAAATTCCTTCAGAGCTGAAGCAGCCTAACTCTTAGCAGCTAACTGAAATGATACAGATTAGAAATATTGTTACAGAGCAGCACCAGGTGTTTCAGTTTGTGGGAATTCTACCTACATCCTATTAATGATGGGGCTCTGGGGTGTGTTTTGCTGTTTTCTCTCAAACTGGTTCAGCTTAGAGGTGCTTTTGTGCAGTTTGTATTTCCTAGGTGGGATAGGACAGCCACTTTATTCGTCTTTAAGCAGAGATGTGAAATGTGGAAGGGGGGTACCGGCTAAGTGCTTCTGATGGCAGAGATGACCATGAATGTGTAATAGATGACCCCTCTGGGATGGTCTATAAAAGCAGGTCCTCCGCACAGATCTCAGGGATAGGCTGACGCCAGAAACAGAATGTACTGAACTCAGGGAAGCTGAAAGCTGAACTTTGTTCTTTACTCAGCAAGGGAAAGACGTGATCCACCAGCTCACTCAATCTACTGTACCTACACACAAACGGAGAAGGAGCGTAAGACAGCTAATCGAAAGCACACAAAGGCATCCTTTAACTCTCAAGGAGACCTTGAACAAAAGTTCAAGAATCGGCTCTCCACCTTTGAATCAGCATAATCTTTGACAGCTGAAGTCAACTTTAGAGATACTTTTATGTATAGCTCCGGATCAATGTGCCCACTTACGAGGACTTGTTGCCCTTGGTTTGCTCCTGGATGAGCTCTCCTTTGGGGTTAACCGTAAAGATTCTGCAGACTGGCACTCCAACCTCCTTGTAGGCAAAGACGTCCTAGAAGAAAAAGACAGAAGATCAGGCCTCAAGCGTCAACTTAGGACACCCTCTGCTGTTTTTTCCAGCCCTTCCACAAACAAAAACATTATTCTATGTTAGTTCCTGACATTAGCAACAGTTTTATGATGAAATGGATGCAGTTCTGCCTGTATAAACATTTAATGTCTTACTCCACCCAAACAATGTAATTTATTCAGCTGGAAACTTTCAGCAGGCTGGTTCGGAGCAGCTGGTCATGCAGTCCGAGACTGTGCGTGTAGCCTGAGGGGACAGTGCTTCCAAGTTCTAAGCATCAAACGTGACTTTTCGTGCTGAACTTTGCCTCTGATGAGGTCAATGTGCATTTTAAACAAAAAAAAAAAAAAAAAAGAAAGAAAGAAAAAACGTTAACTGCATTCCAACTCACATTTGTTCGGTTTCCAAATGCAGCATAAAAGGGATGTTTGTTGGGCAGGAAAAGGTTCTTAATGTCAGTAAGGCATTCGATTTTGAAGATTTCTGGCTTCTTCTCAATCACCTCCCTTTCAGACAAAGAAAACATTTTAAGCAAGTGAAATAAGTATGTGTATTCTGCTTTTATGGGGTTTATTCATTAATTCAACTTTTGTAAGGGATAGTTCAGTCCAAAACAAAAACTTTACATCCAAATTTGTATGACTGACTGACGTCTGCAGAAGAAATTAAGATATTTTGAACACTGACTTCTAACGTATGGACAAAAAAAATACATGTATACATTTATCAAAATATCTTCTTTTGTATTACACAGAAGTAATGACATAAGGCTGAATAATGGTGACAGAATTTTTTGACTGAACTACCCCTTAAAAGCAATGATGTTTATATAATACCTGTGAAACGCAGAGAAGAGGCTACTGGGAGAGAGCATGAGCGGTCCGCGGGGCAGGATAATGCCTCCGTCATTTACCCATTGCAGATATCCTCGTGTCATGTCTGCCATGCCAATTGCCCTTGCTGAGCAGTACAGGAATTTATATCCATTTCTAGAAAAACAAAATGTGCTTTTATCAAAACATCGTTTAACAGCTGCTTGTGTCCTTTTAGTAAAGAAAACATGTCTTCAGAGAAGATTAAGAATGCAAACTCACTCAGCCACGGAGTGGTAGAGTTTAGCAATGCCCTGATGCGTCCAGTCCTTCCCAAACTGAGGCAAAATCTGCCCAAACACATCTGATCTGAAAGCATATAAACATACGGGTGAGCATAGCACGAACTAGCAAAACGAAAGACGCTAAATCCTCTAGTGCATATTTGTTCTACTTGGAAGGAAGTCCAAGTTTCATTCAACTGCGTTCCTAAATATAGCTTCTGACATTCTTTGTATTCTTAGAACTAATAGACTTGTGAAGGAGAGAGATTTCTTTTTTTTTCTCGGCTTGGGCAAAACTCTGTGTCGTCTACTAATGAGGATCCTCTCCCTGCTTTAGCATTTTATCTCCGGCTCTTTCTGAGTGGCATTATGAGAGAGCAAAATTTAAATTGGCTCATTATGGTGACATCCTCCTCCTAGTCCAACCTTGGTCTAGGCGCACCCCACAGTCAGCCGCCCTGCTTCACAGCCTCAGAGAGATGTGTCAGGCAAACGGGTCAGAGAAATAATAAGCGGCAGTCAATCTGCCTGTTTGATGTTTGCCACCCACCAGCCACTAAGGGCACGAGTCTGGAGGCGGAGAGCATTCGTTTGCATAGATGCGTTGATATTACAGCCAGCTTTGCAGTAATTAAAAACCAAAGACGGTGGAACGGTATTGCACTAATATTAGAGCTGTGAACTCCATCAAACAGTCAGGAAAACTCAGGGAGACATTGTCCGTTAAATGGTGCATTGTCTTCCTCACTGAAAGCGTTAGTGGAGAGGGCTGCGATGCGAGATCATTATTAGTGGTTCATTATTTGCCACATACTCAGAGTGCTTGTTTTGATGAAGCAGGCTCGGTCTTGATCTATAAACTCTTTCTGTTCTGGCAGTAAAAACCCTGGCAGTGAGTGAGTCCTTCTGCAGTAACTAATGGAAATGTTTATGCACACCTAAGCCTTTTTCCCCCACTTTCATGAGTACAGTAAACTATAAAAATGAAGAACAAAGGTGGATTCTGCACAAAAACAACCCAGCACATGACTTTCATTAAAAGGAAACACGTGCTGCGTGTCTGTGAAATACGTACTTGGTGATGGTTCCATCGATGTCTGAGATGATGACTTTGTCGTCCCAGTTCCAAAGGTAGATGGTGCCTTCACAACGGCATGTGCCCTGGTACTGTGTTGTGATGCTGAAGGTTACGTCATTGGGTCCTTCCTTAAGTTTTAGACTCGCCTGCAAATCAAATCTTATCAATGCATCTCTTGGTCACAACATAATCTTTATTATTTCAAAAAGGTGTTTTTTTTTTTTATTTATTTTTTTTTTTAAATATCCTTAAATCAATTTTCTGGTGTGAGAACTTGTAACATTACTGGTATCATGCTATGTGTGAGCAAAGAACAGGATTGCAGGTATAAGCATGTGCACGCTGACATATGAAGTATGCATTAGGCTAATCATAAAGCTCTTTTGCAGCCATTTGCCTATTTAAACATGCACTAGAGAGATGCCTGATTATTGTGCTGCATCTCGTGCCCGAGACCCTGCCTTCTTTTCCATTCTTATGCTAGTATAATCCTAATATAGTAACTGCAGTACTATAGTAACTATTATGCATCTAATATTTTTTAAAAACAAACAAAAAAACAAAACACATTCTGTGTGACCATCCCTTATGGCTGTTACTCAGAAGTTAAAAAATAAAATAAAATCTGATTGGGCCAGATGGATCAAGGTGGATGGAGAAAATTGTGCAGCTTTTAAAAGGTTATAATCACTTGATTGACATGGTTTTGATGCGTGAATAGTTTATCACTGATAAAAAGACAGAACGCTGTTGCTTGTGTGAACAGTGAAAAGTAATTCTGTAAATTTTAAACTAATTGACCCTAACCCTAATATTAATTGACTAATTGATCTGCAATCCTTTGCACTTCACACTTGACTGCTGAATGCTGCAACATAAATAAAAACCCTTGATAATAAAATTATTAATGGGATTAAAATCTTAATTTATGCAGTGCAATCACTTCATCTACACCATCATCATTAATTTATAAATCCATGAATTTAAAAAAAAAAAAAAAAAAAAAAAAAAAAAGCTTTCTTAGATGGAAAACTTTATGTAGCTTAACTTCATCTAAAGCTGCCAATAGGGGGCAGTCTAGTGCAAATCAACTGCAGGACACTACCCTTTCAGAATGAGTCACAGAGCTTCTACATAATTTCCTGGAGGGAGCTTGAGGGACAGCTTTAAACAACTGTCTTTTCCAGAGCTGTTGCACTTCAGGCAACAAAGCTCTGGATCTTTCAGTCAAAACCACAAGAGCAAGTATTGGAGCTGCTTATGTAAAGAGTAGTCATGGTGCGGTTTAGCATGGCATATGTTTACAGAACTAAATATTTCTGCCTACTGACAAAAGCGTAGACTCACAATCTGGTCGGAGGAGAGGCGCAGGGACTTGCGGTAGGCATGAGTAGATGTGTGGCTGTGGGGCTCAGTCTGGACCTTGCGCTCCATTGATGATGCGGCGGCGCTCACCTCCTTCCCCTCCTCATCGCTGGACGAGTCTCTGGTGTCCACTCTAAACTCAGAGCAAACAGGGAATCAGTGAGCTAAATTTACAACCACATCCAGATTCCTAATTTAGACTACAGCAGCACCACAGAGAGTGAGACAAAACAGAAAGTAGGCTGGATCGTCCTGATTAACTTCATGGACAGCGGGGGGAAAAAACGGCAGATCAGAGAAAAGGGTCAAAAGGTAAAATCAGTATCTTTTACTAATTTTTTACAACCAAGCTAGCTGACATAGCAATTTTTATGCTCCTATCTATAACATGTGGTTGCATTTTATTAGTTTCATTCAAGAATAACAACTGATTACTATCTCCACATCTTCCAAAAGTGACAGGCAGGAAATGATCATGTGTCTGTGAGGGCTTCTGACTCACTTGCGGGCATGACTTTCCATTGACAAAGAGGAGCCGCCTTCCTCCATTTGGGACTGCTTTATCTCCAGCTTTCCAGTGCTTTCGGACTGTTTAACAAAACAAAAAAGATCATTAGTACATCAGATCACATGTATCTATAAATTGCAATAACAAATTTGTGTAAACATGTCATAATTTGATTGTGTTGTTGTGACTTTCAACACGATTCTATCATTCTCACATGCTGTCAGGCTATTACTGAAAAGTCTGATGAGCTGCCTGCCCTATTTCTAGGCTGTAAAATTCCACACCGCAGAGTGATGCTAATTACAGACACGCCAGATGAGGGCAGCGAAGGAGCCTGATGTATGGTGTCTGAATGACGGCAGAAGCTCTAGAGACAAGAACGAACTTCAGAGGCAGCGCGTTTTATCTTCTTTAAAACAAAGACTTGAAACGTCCTTTTGTTCAAGCAATTACGTGAATGTTGATGCTTGTGTAATCAGATCTGCCCACAGAAGACAAGTACTGGAATGCAGTGGGATTAAAAAACCAATAGCCGCTTAAAGGTTTTGTTCCTACTTCCTAATTACAGCTCAATAAAGACGTTTATGTTTAAACAGAAAAGTTTGTCTTTGCAGAGTGTTATACAAACCTGAAGGTCACACTGCTCTGATCTTACCTGTTTAATAGTGCTATCCGCTCTCTTTCTCCAGAACCACCAGCGGCCTGATTTCTTTGGCATCCTTTCTTTTACCCAAGCTTCCTCTGTAGCCTAAACAGAACACTGACATAAGCCATTTGACCTACTGGAGTACAACACAGCACTGCAAAACAAATGACTTAAAAACATGAAGTAACAATATCCTATTAGGTAGAACAAAATACCTTTGGTAAGTTCTTCTGAAATGCTTGCAAACTTAGGATCAAAGGGGCAGCCAATGTCCAATTGTAATACCTAAAATAAACAACATTTTTGAGCATTTTATACAATTATATTCAGAATAAATTAGTTTTATTTAAATTCAAACCCACCTGTTTCCTATTTTAACAACTAAATTCGGATTGTCTATGATTGCTGGATTTTCAGCAAATTCGTGATACGTGATGATATGCTCCATAAATTTTTCTAGAAATAAGCAGAAAGACCTTTAAAATTACATTTATTGTTCTCATTTGTAAATCTCGTCAAATTAAAGCATACATCCATAAATGTATTACAATAAACAGAATTAACCGCAGTTTTCTGTTTCCAAATCTACAGCTGTGATTTTAACACTATGATAAAACTACACACCAGAAAGTTTTAGATACCTTTGGAAATCTCTCCGTTCTCACCGAGTCCTCCACACACAGACAGAGTGACATCAGGCAGATCACTGGCAGAGTCAGACAGGCACTCAGTGCCACTGTCGGCCGCAGCACTGCCCACAGACTGCGGGGACTGAGAGCCTGAGTGCATCCCAGAATCCATCCAGTGCTTGGAGCCACCATCTGAATCACTGCAAATACACATAACACATCAAGGTCACCCGACACCTGATAAAGTTGTTATGAACTGCTTTCCAAGTGCCTTAATTTAATCTTAAAAGCAATACAGGTCAGATGTGCAATTCTCCTTCTACCTCTTAGGAAAATAGCGAGCAGCAACATCGGGCTCCAGCACATTCAGGTCATCCAGGTAGATGTCCTCTGGGCCCTGGTGCTGACTTCTTTTTGGGACGCCTAAATAAATTTACAGTCAGCAAACAGTAATCATAGCAGAACAGCATACAACAAGCCCTCTGCACTGAGGCGCTTTACTTCAACAGCACTAAATTAGATTGATTTAGGTGCACAATTTTTATTTCTAGAGCGCACTGATACAATCTTGTTAAACATGAATCAACCACGATTTTATTTCAACCTTATCTACTCCCACACTTCCACTATCAAACAGAGATAACAGGAACTGCCAAGACAGTCAATCAAACCAAGTACAGACAGCTGCTTAACAGGCCCACCTTTCTTTTTGGAGGGTGAGTCAGTCTTGGGGCCAACGTCTCCCAAGTCCCCACCCATATGAGCAGCAGAGGCAGCAGCTGATGCAGCAGGAAGGCTGTTTGAAGGAGTGGAGGTCAACACTCCACTAGGCATCGTCTCCAACTCAGACTCAGTGGGAGTTTTGGGGGTCACAGGGGTGCGGGGTTCAGGCTTGACTATGGTACAGCCAGAAGTCCCCGAGGCCAGCTCTCTTTCATCGGTCTGCATGGCCTCTGAGCTCAGGATGACTCTGAAGTGAGTGTTCTCTGAAGGCGTTATGGTCACGGTCTTCGGTAGCTCCACCTTTTCCTTCTTAGACACCTGGGAATTACATTTATTTTTGAGGGACAATGAGCTGAAATTTAATCAGACCTGTTAACTCAAAGTCATAGCATAAAAAAAATTTAATAAATAAATAAAATATTTCCTTCATGTGAACAAAATAAATACAAATAAATGACATGGAATTCATAGAAACGGAAAGGTTTCTGGGCAATTTACCCTGGTAGATTCTGGAAACTCTCCCCATGTCCACTGCATGTGTGACTCCATTTTGAGCAGGCTCTCTGAGGGCCGAACGACTAGTTCTGAGTCACTCTTGGGAGAAAATGCCTCTGACATGGCATGACTGCTCAAAATACAATAACAAAAAGTGAATGTGAAAAAGAGTTCAGTAATGCTAAAAGAAGAGTCTTTAAACCTTGAAACAATTCCTCTAATATCCTCTTTGATAAGGATCAAAAACATATCTTGAGATAAGCAGATACAAACCTATCTGATGGAGACCAGTCTCCGTCAGAATAAGGGTAGTTGTCCAAAGAATGACGAACTGTTGGTAACTTGGGTTCAACTTCTCTAACTGTACAAATTGAAGATGATCTGAAAGACAGGTTATCTTTTTAAAATTGCATGTCCGCTCCATCAGATACGAGTATGTCTGATGTGCACGCATCGGTTAGTACCTGGTGTTGGAAGCAGGGTCCTCATCAGAACTCAGGTCCATCTCAAATATATCATCTGTTGAAGGGGTCGAGCTGATGACTGCAGGGGGGGTCAGCTCCTCTCGACGTGGGTCACCTTTATGCTTCTTTCTCCGTTTCTTTTTCTTCTTGGCTGCCCCGGTGCTGGCCACAGGGGGATCAGGAGGGTCCTCGGGGTCCAGTGGATCATCATCCAGGTTCTGACTTGACCTGTGATCACCTCCGATCCAAAATAGGTGACTCTCAGTAGGGATGGGGGAGGTAGCCAGGTGAGCTGGTATAATTTCCTACAAAAAAAAAAAGAAAAGACCATTACTGCATGGTCTTTGCAATGCTAATGTTTTTCAAACAAAACGCCATTTTCATACTAAAATATAAAGATGTTTGGTGAAGTCACAACACCTGTCAACTAGAGGACACTTACGTTCTGCTCCTCAGTTTCCTGCACAAAGAAGGCTTCTCCATTATCTCCCAGCTTCATATGGAGATCCACAGGCTCCCCGTTGATCTCTATGTCAATCTGAAGAAGTTGCAGAGGATTCATGTAAAACACAACCTTATTATAGAAGCCACCAACAGATTAAGCTTCAAACTTTCAATAAACTTACATACCATAACTTATATGATCTGTGCTTTCATAATCATCCAACACCACAAATTTCTGACCTTGTCCCTTTTTATTTGATAAAAAATATCTATGTACGGAATATGTGTTAGATGACCTTAAAAAGCCAATATCTGTTGACATTTACCCTGCGATTCCCTTCTGAACTTGTGACTTTTCACCCTGCACATCCAAACTCAGACAAACCGCAGGTTTACTCTCCTGTCCACCAATGCAGTTTTAATTGTTTGTTCACAGGAGACACAATACCCATTGAGGGGGATCTAGCCACCAAAACATAATTAGCGAATTTGTGCCGCTCTGAAAGCACTGCAGCCAGTTGACCCGCAAAGAGGATCACATCACACACTCGATACCACGACCCAGCACAACAGCAGGCTGATACTGAGCTGTTTGAGTAGTCTCAGATGACATCCACAGAAACATTATCCTTTAGCTAGACCTGCATGGAAATTCAGATTTATTTCCCAGTGTTTTTTGTATTTTTCTGCTTCTTTGGACTGCTCTTATACCAACTTGCTCCGTCTATCCTGGGCCTCTGAGCCTCAGTTTCAGGGTTGCTGGGTGATTTATGCGTGCAGAGTAATGGGCTAGAATTTTAATGTTGGTATAAATCACGACCCTGAGGACATCTCGAACAGAGAGCTCTCTTACGTGCGTGCTTGTGGACAACAAGATCTGGATTTCATTTCACAGCATGGCAAGAAGAGAAGGACGGATGTTGTTCTGACTCTTAATGACTTTTGTATCAGCAATCAAATTTGTTTACTTTAACAATCCAGATCCATTTCATAATGGTGGTAAGAAAGCAAGGTCAACTTGTCTCTTATCTGCACTGTGGGTGAATGTGTTACACCACACTGGCATTAAAAATGCCTAAACTGAGCTTGAAATGCTTTTCAAAGGTTGCTAAAGCGAATCTACGGCCATCTCCCAATCACAGAGGCAACCATGACAAAACTATCACTCCTCTGCCTCCATTTCCTATCTCTTTTTAGTCAGAGAAACCTGTTGCCATAGCTACCACATCTTTCTAAAGCTTTTCACACATTCTGTACATAGTGAGAACCGCTCCATCCCCCATCCACTGCTGTTTCTCATGCACACTGGTAAATGTTTTATGCTAAACACTGTAACACATTCTGTCTGTGTACTATAGATGATTGAAAACATCCAAATGGCTTCAACATGACCGGAATGCTTTCAAATATGTTATTTCACTATAATCTTTTTATTTAGTGCTGGAGACAAACACTTAGACTATCACAGAACTCTCACTGATCATGTCAACTGCCCATTTCCTCAACAACTACAACATTTCACCGTTTTAAAACAGAGGAATTGAACACACCACTTTGGCACTCACATGGTAATAGATAAATAATGATTTTCCTGTCTTCCCATTCAAGCATTTATTCAGCCTGGTCTGTCAATGCTCTGTGTCTATTTACATGCAGTACCCTCTGCTGGAATCTTCTGTCATGAACACGCCAGCAGAGAAACGTGTTTATAGAGCTGCTGCAAATGCACATTGAGTGTTTTCAAATAAACCACCGCAGACATGCACAGATGAAGGCATATTTGCAGACAGCACAATCATGAGGACATTGTGCATTCAAGCTGAGCTTCTTTGATCGTACTTGTGTTTGCTCTTTCATCCAGTCATTATGGTACAAGATTAATGCTGCCATAGGCTCCAGACTGGAAAGCAGAAAAGCAAATATTGTCCAAAGCTCAGATCAATTATATTGATAGTGACCCGTCTGTGGATTTTTCTTTATTCTGTGTTTTGAAAAGTTTTCAGAAACTCAATTGTTTGAGAAAAATCTATATGCCTTGGACTTGTTGATGACACCCACAATTTATCTTCATGTTTTATTTGAAAATCCTATTTTCTCTTTAACACTCACCACTTTCTCTTTGGAGCGCAGTACACCCAGTTTTCCAAAACGCACATGGAAAGGGGAGCACTGGTAGGTGCCGTCCTTCTGCCGGACCACCACTACATCGATGCAGCCTGAAAGTGTGGCTTGGTTAATGCCCTTATACAGCTCCTTCATGGTCACCAGCACCTGACCGGCCAGCTGCCCCACGTAATTCATGGTGTCCGCCTAAAAAGATGAACAGAAAACAAAACAAACTTAACCTTACGACATCACACAGGAAACATGATTTTTTTTTCTATGTTCTGTATGGCTGCCAGCCTTTTTAAAAACTGTTATCAGCAGATGGCTCAATGGTGTTTGTGGTGGTCTGAATTCGCTTCAACATTAATGTCAAATAGGTGAGCAAAGAGAGCAAATTAATCTCAAACAAAAGACAAATAAATATTTGTTTACTTTATTCCTTACATACTTTGAATGCAAAAATCAATGCACATTTTTGTGGAATTTCTGGCATTCTTCTAGTACCTGTTTAACAAGTATAAAATACCACAGCAAGATACGGTTGCACAAGCGGTTGCAAATTTAAGAAAACTCCCTGACATGTTTACCGATGATAGCAAAAATACTACATGCTAAATTAATCCCCAGCAGACTGTGTTAGTGAAGTTCACAGAAACGCTATTTCTGGAATTAATTATTATGCTAATGACAATGAGTAATTCTGATTTAACGACATAGATCATTTCAGTCTTTATGAGGTCTAACAATGTGAAAATGGGCAAGTTATTTATAACATCAGAGCAAGGAAACCACAAGATAAAATACTGTCACAGCTTGTATAAAATGCCTGATGGGAGAAGGCAAATAGCTAAAGTAGAGCATTCTTTCTGACCATGGGGCAGCCAAAAAGGTCTTAACAGACTTTGCACCCATCCATGGCTAACCTACTTTTTCCCCAGCACAAGAGTCACTGTTTACATGAACCATTTTCTCTGAAGCACTCAAACATGCAGTTGCCTTTAATGAGAGAATGAAAAGGGATATGCAAAGCTGAGCATAGCATAACAATAAATAGCCTAACACTTGGCTCAACAGGAAGTGCATTTAAAGTATAATATACAACATGCACAGTTTCACGGTTTCGTGGTATACAGTATTAAACTATCATTATTATTATTATTATAATCATCAGCTACAATGACCCTTAAATGAATAACAGGAGATATGGTTTTTGGTTGAACATGGTTTATTGTAACAAACTTTTTTTTAATGAAAATAATAATAACTAAAAAAAACAATTAAAAAAAACTTATGGAAGGATGAGTGGGGGGGGGGGGGGGTTTAAATAAAGCTTTGCATCTCCCATTTAAACAAAATAAGGAGTAAGTTATTTCTCTTTATATTAGACAAGAATTAATCAAACTGTTCTTCTTTAACAGCATATATGGGAGAGCAATATGTGCAGGGTCATGCTGGATGGATGTAAACATGGATGTAAAAGAAATTGAAATGTGGCTATAACTTGGATGGGTTGTTGATATAATTTGTCTGGATTCTATAATTCAATACAAAATATATTATTGAAAATACAATCAGATGAAATGAAAGAACTTTTGTTTCTCTACCAGAGAGGTTTACTGAATTAAAACATGGGCAAAAAAGCTAATGTATTTAATAACAGTAATATATTTCAGTCATTACTTCTTCAGGCTCAACTAAACTTTTTTTTTTTTTGACAGGTTGTACAAAACACCTTTTGAGCTTTCAGTTAGTGTTTGATGATTATTCGTTTAAATAAGAATATAACATTTCTGAGAGTAGCTCTGGATATGTTCATGTGTTTACGTCTTCACATAGTGAGTAAGACAGTAGACGCTTTAAAAACCACGAGCATCACGCGCATTTGAGTGTGAACAAATGTGTACTAGGTGAAACGGCGCTGATCATTCATACAGAGACACAGAATATAGAATTACAATACATGGCAGCGTTTGTGCGCTGTATATTCAGACACGCACATCGCGATTTGATTTACTGCACAGCTATATTTAGATTTATTCATCCAATTACATGACTGGATTCCGGGATTCCATCTGCATCAGAAATAATACCGCTTTAATATTCTTATCTTCACGGAGGGATGGTGCTCGCGAATATGGGAGAACATGTTCGACATATTTCCTCCTTTTGCGGCCACTTTTCGGATGCCCCAAATATTCCCATACTGCAGATTTTAATTAGTTTTTCGGCGGGAGATTAGAATTTGCAGCCTCTGTATGGGACATTTTCTCCACTGTATGGGTAACATTATATATAGCAATCACACGGAAAGAAGTTGCATAGAACGCTACACTGCAGCACGGGTGAGATCTGGTTTCATTTTTTTTTTCAAAACCCGGGATAAACAAATGTGCATGATATTATAATTGTACATGTCAATATCACAATAAACCACCATACCGTTACAACCCTAGTCACATTACAATTTAAAAACATTATATTTATTTATATTTCAATATATTTTAAAACTTAATTATTCCCATGATCACTAAGCTTTTCTTTAATCTTACCTTAAACAGGAGTATTTACACCTGTGAGGATTAAACACTTGTTGCAAAGTGATATTGTAACTGCATATGCTATTAGTATAACATTATGAAAATAGTGTTATTCTGCAAAACAGAACGACTGACTTCAGACTCACATAAACTATTTGTAGCAACAACTTGGAGGACACTGTGAGCATTGTTCACAGATGTGACACTCATATCAATGATCTCCACATATCTAAATATTTGATCCAGGACAGAACAACAAACATATTACATACGTGGTCATCCAAAGCTCAGATTACTGTGAATAGTGCATAACTTACCTATTAAAAGATTATTATGTAACGATCTCTTTTTATAGCTTTTTTTTGAGAAATGTAACTTTTAAAACATAAGCTTCCATACGTTTTTGAAGACTGCAATGTTTTAGCAATTAAGCAAATAGCTAGTAAATCCCAATCCTGACAATGCCATTTTAGTTTAATCTAAATAAAAGGCTTAAGCCCTAACAATACGTTCAATCATTTTATTAGCTAACATCTCCAATTGTAAAATACACTGGTATGCAATCTTCAGTCACTGACAATCAGTGCAATGCCAAAAACATAAATCTTAGTCTAATATTAATCAGCTGGAAATCAAATCTCCATGCTAAATGTGTTTTTCATAAACTGTTTATATGATTTTTCTGATAAAAAGAGAACACATTTAAAGGCATTTACATGACCCAAGACATCATCTTGCTATTAGGCATAATCAATGCAAGATTGTGCTTGTAAACATGTTTGTAAAGAGTTAATAGCTGAGCACTTAACTAATGCTAAACTGTACTCTTAACTCTACCTCTAGATACCAATGAACTGTTTTTATTTGCATTTCTCACTCACCCAGGACCACGATGCCCTAAGGGATGAGGACTCATCTTGTTCACTGTTTTCCTCCTCAGTGCAGCTGCCAGTGGCTTCTGACTCTGACCTAGGATAGAGTCTTTTCATCACAGTTTACCTCTGGTCTTTCCCTCCTTAAAAATAATATCTTTACCTGTGTCATCCTAAACAAAATGTCAGGTGGCCTGCCTACCTGGTCTGACTCAATGACCTTGTACGGCATAAACAAACTACGGTAACCTTTCTGACACTGCAAAAACTGCGTTTTAGTTTAGTCAAATCACGTCTTATTAAAGAAGACCTGACAAATCAACCAATTGGGTGTAAGAACCTACTCTCACTAACCAACGAGGCAAGAGTAAGAGGTCAGCAGTTCTGAAACAGATAAGACTCGTTTCCGGCGAGGGGGACGGTAAGGTTGACCGCTGATAAGGGCCTTGAAAAAGGGGGCTGGAGGAAAACAGTAGTTGTATTTCAGCCGTCTGTGCAATCCTCCATGCTGATTCTGACAAACATTCAGCTTACTTTAGTTAATGATTCAACTCAGAAAAACTTTTATATAGGCATAGAAGCCCACAAAGACACATTAGTGAAATTAATTTATTTCACATCTGTTCTCCGAGTCTAACTTCATGATACTATTTTCATGTTATAGCAAATAATTTCATTAGCAATATTATAAATGTATAAATTTTGCCAAAAAATTTAAACAAACAACACAACAAAAACTCTTTCTCTCTCTCATATTCATATATAGTCTACATTTGAAGTAGTCAAAGTAGAAAAGTTCAAAAAAAGTTGTCCTGAGGCAAGAACGCATCTTGTTTTTTTACGTAAAACTCTGATAAAACATTTTGATCCACTTCAAATGCTGATTAGTGTGTATATATGCTTCATTATTTGCTTTTTTTTCTTTTTCACATTTTATGTTGCTGCTTACGTAAAACTGCTTTAAATTACTTTTTTCCTCCACCTACACTCCATACACCATATATGTACTCTAATCCAAGATGTTCAAAGGTTTGTATGTTCACCTGCTCTGTTTAACTGACAAACAAGAATCAAATTGGTTTGTGTATCTGTGGTCTCCCCGGGAACGCCTCTAATTACAGAGGGCACGTGTATTTGTTAGGTACATGTTATCAGTCTTGCTGTGCATAATGAAAATATTAGGTGTAGGACAAAAAGTCTGTAATTTGCCATGACAGCAAACCAAGTTATGAAGGCTATTGACCTTTAAAGCTGCATGACTATTGCATAGTCATAACTAGCTGTACACACAAACACCCTCCTCTAACAGTTATTTTCTATTATTATTGAGCTAGACTGTAATTATGAAGCATAGAGTTACAATAAACAAGCAAAAACCTGTTAATTAAATAATAAATTAATTTGGGTGGGGATGTCAAAATTATTAATGTACCGTGTTGCTCATACAAACTTGCAGGTCCTAAAACGTGACCAAGAAGGAAATGAGTCAGCTTAAAGTTAAAAGAATAGCTCACATAAAAAGGAAAATTTGGTTAAAACATTCAAGATGTAGAAGAGTTTGTTTCTTCATCAACATTTGGCGTTACAACAATGTGCAGCCCATCAGAAGTCCAAACAGCTGATGAGAACACAATAATACACAAGTGTGTCATTTCACAAGTTTTACACAACTCCAGTCCATCAATTAACATCTTGGGAAGTGGGAATGTATGTATGAAACAAATCCATCTTTAATGTGCTAACTGTAGCTTCTGGCCAAAATACAGGTCCATAAACCATGATAAAACTCCAGTTTCCTCCAGTCCATCGCATTTTGTCTGCTCACATTAAAAAATTAATTTTTGTTTAGAACAGTTTTTAAATGAAAATGAAATTCTTGATCAATGCAGATTTCTTTTTTTTTTTCATTACAGATAGCAATATTATGGATAAAGGACTAGCTGGGGGTAGTGGTTTGACGTTTGAAAAAATGTCAGAATAATGGACTTCTTTCATTTTTATCAAAAAGACACAGATTATCCGTGGCCCGTGGGTGAATAAATGTTAAATTCTGGGCCAACTATTCTTTTAACACCACCACAACCTTTTTCCATAACCCCTTTGACCTTGAGCCCACTTTAGTCCATTTTACACAGGTGGGATGGTCAAATTATGCAGTAGGAGTCATTTCAAATCAAGCATTTACTAAACGGCAGCTAACTATTATGTTCAACCACCCGATCTGCTTCACATTTCTTTCACTTTGCGGTGTCATGAGATGTGAGGCAACATGGCCAGCATGAAGTCTTTCACTTACATAACACAAAAAGGTGATTCAGTTCAAGTTCAGTTACAAAGTGCAAACAAAGCCTGCGAAAATAAGCAGTCTTATGCATAATCTTCTACTGTAAAACAACAAATCTTAAGTCAACATATGCACTTTAACACCATTCAGTTCCTCGATTCTACAGATACCCTGGAGGTTTCATTTTCAGTTCTTTCATATTTAGTAGTAAACCACGTGACGACTGCTAATCAGGAGAGACATCTCAAGCAGATATGATAGCAGCAGTGTCATATTAAGATATTTTTTTAAATGTTACATAACTCAAAGCTATAAAAGGTAACCCATGTGGTTCCAAGAACAAAGTTAACATGGTGACCTGCATGTATTGACTTTAGATACAAACCAAAAGTGCGAAGTAGTAAAAAAGTTTGAAAACAGCTATCTTTATCAGCACTAATACTGTACAGTGTGAGCCTGTTATTGCTTAACAGATCTCATTGTTTGCGTTATTACAGCAAAACTGTTCATTTGTCAGGAAAGGAAGTGATGACTGCAGCATTTTTCTTATAAAGGAGTCGAAAATAATATTTTTCAAACATCAAGCATTCACACACTAATGGTCAGTGTGTAAAACTCCTGTTGGCCAGTGCAACGTTAATGACTTAATGCTGCTGTTTGATGAAACTAGTGTTTTGGATAACGTTACACACACCAGCAACTCCACATTTAAGTAACATTTCATTACAAAATTTAGCATAAGCCAGCTCTAAATTAATAAAAAGATAAAATAATTGAAAAACGACTGTTTAAATGAGACGTTGGCTTACAGGGAATGTTCCTGTCAGAGCATTCTGGTAAACGTTAGCTCGACTAGCCGACCAGCTAAACTGACATTTACATCCCTACGCTATCAAAGTACGACATGTTTATGTCATTAAAACAGGTAACGTTATTGTATACGTTTACATGGCACGTCTGGCCGAAATGGTTACTCAGAAATGGTCTCGTGTAATGTTTACCTTTCAGCTGCTGCTGTTGTTGTTGAGAAATTGGACGTTGTGTCGCCGTCTGCTTGCCTTCTCTCTCTCGCCGACGTTATTCATTCATTTCTGAACAAGCCCCGCTGACGGCAAAGAATACTTGCACCTCTCAGCGCCGACCGGAGCCCTCCTGGTTGTCTTGTGTATCATAACAGCGGACAGTTTTTTGGAGGGTCACTTGCACGGTTCGTCCACCGCGAACCGGTCAGGCAGCGGCTCACACACAGCGGCGGCGGCGGTTAGCCGTGACGTGAGGCACTTCAAACAGAGGCCTCTCACGTGACCACCACAGCAGAATTCCCCCGAGCGCAGTCTAGAATTCGCGAGATAACGCCACAAGCCACTTCCTTTTATAAGTTTGTTTGTGATTGCTTTGTTCAGTTACTTGTCAGTAAATAACAGGTTTCGTTTTCTAATCCTGACTGGCATGTGCTCTCATACTCTTGCACTTGATGAAAGTTCACCAGTGCAGGTCCTTACGCTCCAGGTTTGGCACATTTTCTGCATTGCAACGGGTTAAATTTATTGCACAGCTTTGACTATTGGTATTCCGATTAAGATCTATGTCAGCTGATATGAGCACCAAACAACAAAGCCTAAAACATAGCTGATCCTGCGTTATCTTAAGTACCTGCACAAATTAAATAGCCTTGCAACAGTGCCAACTGACTTTACTATGTTCATATGTTTACATATAAAGAAGACAAAATGCATTAAGCAAGATTCAGCAGACATACAACAATAAATCATAAAACTACAAATGAGATTATCCATATATTTTTTTTTTTTTTCGAGAAAGGATTTACCAAATCACATTATTGGTTTAGTAACATTTACCGTTCTGCTGTCTACTGTTGAATTAGATTTTGTTTTTCACAAAGCAGTAGATTGACAATGAAAACTACACAACCAATTTCAATTCAAATAGACAACAGTTGAGATACACACTAATGTTCCAGTTTATGCTTAGAAATAAAGCAAGACCCAAAGCTTTTTAATTCAAAACATTTAAATATTGTTATACCCAATTGACTTTGTTACCTGCAGGTACATTGCAGATACTTAAAGCAATGACATGCATATCTTCACTTGCTAAATGGCCTTTGCAAATTTTTTAATATCCCGAGATTAAGAAATGACAATATTTTATAAGGCTAATACATTACAATTACTCATGGTACCACGATTTTAAACTTAACACCTAAATATGCTTACTTTTCCATAGAGTTCATCCATTAGCCTGGGTTCGTAATTCACACTGTATAGATTTTAAAGTTCGAATGGCACCAGGTCTTCATAACCTCGCTGCCCAAGTTAAAATTACAAATGTAGACTTAACTCAGAAATAAAAAGTTGTTAAAGGGAGATTTCACCTCAAAATTTAAATCATCATCATATGCTCATTCATAAGTTATTCCAAACTAGAGTTTTCTTTTCTTCTGTGAGCCCAGAAACATTGTTCATAATCAGATTCAGCACCAGTCCATACAAACTATGGGGTGGGGGGGCACAAGGCCCGAAGTGGCTGGGCCAGGCCCCCTCATGGCATGCACAACTGTTGGTAACCAAACAGTTGACGGCAGCCACTGGCATTAACAGTATTAGAAAAAACACAGTGGAAGTCAATGGCTACCATCAAGTGGTTACCAACATTCTTCAAAATGTTTCGTGTTCGACAGATTGAAGGTGATTAAATGATGACAGAATTTTCATATGAACTATCCCTTTAAACCCTGAGTTAAGTAACAGCATATAATCGCTCAAATCAGGAAAATAATGTTTATTTAAATGTTTACTTAAGGCATTATTTATATACTTCTATACAATAATGCAATGTTGATGGGCATGCTTTGAAAGAAAAAGCTTTGGAAGGTATACTGGTCATATATTAACCCCCTCTCTCCCTCTGCGCGTGTCTTTACTCCTTCTTCTCTGCTTCATCCTCTGGGATGTAGACACTGACGGTAAACTCTGCCGCCTCTGTGCCATACTTGTTCTTCACCAGCAGGGCGTATTTGCCTGAGTCGACGGTTGTAACAGCAGCGATGGTGATGCTGGCAAACTTTCCGTGCTCAAACTTCAGCGTGTAGTGCTCACCAGACAACAGCGGTTTATCATTCTTTACCCAGCTGACCTCAGGAACAGGATCACCCCATACATTGCCGGTGAGGTTGAGGGACTAAAAAGGGAGGAGAGGGATAAAATGTCAGACCACATTATCAATAAACTCTTTATGAAATGTGATGCACATATATGATCGATTGTATTACCTTGCCTTCCTGAATAGTGACTACATCAGGCAGGCCGCCCACCACACGAGCACGGTCTACAGATACACAAACCATTTAATATGCAGCAGCTTCAAGAAGTTTTAATATGCAATGAACCAAATTAATATCTGATCTCTCTAAAGAAATAAATGAGTCTGAAGTGTTTGTTCAGGCATATTAATTTAATGTACTGAACACAGAATAGTAATGGCACAACTGAAAGAATCAAATTGGATTGCTTTTATGGAATGACATTGTGAATCTGTACACACTGTCAGAACACAATAATAACAGCCAAAGACAATTACTTACTTCTCTCTGCGATGGCCGCCGCCCTGAGGAAGGAAAGACAGATAAACACTCAGTTATTTAAGTCTTTAAATAGTGACTCCAAAGGTGATGCATGCTTCTCACACTTTTCAATATCAGGAAAAGCAGCACTGCAAGTCTTCTGTGACGCACTCATGGGTGGTCTATTTTAGGATTGTTCTGACAGCTTATTCAAGCAAGTCTTGATTATAAAAAAAGCAGAAAATTAACAAATACTTGTTACATTAATAAGATATAAAGTAGTTTAAACTTACTTCAGCCTCTTGAATTCTTCAAATGCTTCCTCCCATGCTATGTAAAAGGAAAGGAATAGGGGGATAAATAAGTAAAAAAGAGAAATATAAAGCTAATACCAGGTACTGTGCATAATTTTAAAATGTGTATGCATATAAACACGCACTCATGCATGTATATTTAAGAAAAACTTTATGTTTATATATTTAATATATTTATACTGTATATGATATAATTTAAATTAATATAAATATATACAAGTAAAATACATGTAATTATTTTCAAAATATATACACAGTATATATACACACACAATAGCACACACATATTATGCAAACAAAAGAAAATGTACTTGGGATGCGATTAATCATTTGACAACACTTTATGTTATATATTTTAATAAAAATGAACACAAAAGTTCACAACATCTCTAATAAATGCAGAAGTGTTTGCAAGGTCATTTGTGTTGGAACACCTGAGCTCTTACCTTGTCCTGACAGGTCAAGAACTCTCTTTACGCTGCCTTTGCCATCGAAGATATCAATGGCATATTTGCCCTTATCCTTCTCGGTGGGCTCGTTAATTTTGAGCCACAGCTGTTCTCCGGTGACTCCACACTGCACTCTGTCTGAATGGGAGATCTTTGATTCTCTAGAGCCAGTTAGAAACAAAGAGGCAACACTTAAGGTCATTGGCCATGGAGATACGATACAGCGAGCGAACAAATTGGCAAAACTTTGGATTGGATTAGTTATGGGAAGAAATTTTGTTTCAATGTGGCTAATGTGACACTGAAGTCACATTAAAACATCCCACACACACACACACACACACAGGTAGATAAAGAAGGGTACAAGGAAGCCTACTTGTGAAGCCAGCCAACACGGAGATCTTCCATATAGTGTACAACGAATGAGTAGAGAATGATTCCGTGTTCTGTGCTCATAACCTTAAGCTCGGTTGAAGAATTGGCTACAAGAAAGAGAGAAAGAAGCGCATGAAAATTACATGACATTCTTAATGGATACTGTGCATTCACAGAAATACTTTAGCGGTGGACACTCACCAATAACTCTAAATACTTCATTCAGCACTGCTTGATAACCTTTTAGGAAAAAAATGGAAAATATTTACATTCATATAGACAAAATTGAGCATGCTTTTACCGATGCTTTTTACTGTTGTTTTTAAATCAGAATTTACAGACATAAAAATTCAATGAATAGAAATGATATATATAATTTCTCAACATGAAGCCTAAAATTACTTATTAATTATATGCATGTGTTACAAATTTCTTTAATGAATAATTAATTATTAAATATAAAATAAGCCTTCTTATAGAGCGAAACAAGCAAAACATTTAAAAGGAGTCGTTTTTCTGGTTTTGTTTCTGTGCTGGACTAATGAAATTCTGTTGTATGTCTGTGCTGAATTTCTTTGAATTGCAAATCAGTAAATTCCTCAAGCTGTCATTCCAATTCAAATTCCAATTCAACATCCTGTGAGATGCAAATTCCATCTCAACTGAAAAGATGGCAATCCTTAAATTCAGAATTTTGATCAGGCCCGCTGACAAAGTGCCTCCTACCTGCATCAGTCAGGTTCAGCAAAGTTTTGTCCTTTCCTCTTTCATCCTTCAGTTCAACCTCATATACTCCTGCATCTTTCTTTGAAATCTGTTGGGAAATTGTGGAAAACGGTGAGCAATAGACAGTGGACACTAGTTTTTTATCAATACGAATCAGAAGCAGAAACATTTTTTGAACAACATTTAAATAAACGAAACAGGAAAGACCGAAAAGCCAAGCTTTTCTCCTGCGGAGGATGCTGCAGGCCAACAGAGTAAGAGAGGAAAAGACAGCAGCATCACAAATAACAACATATTGACACTGATGGCAACTTATAATTTAAAGCTCCAGACTTTCGCCTTGCTCTGTGTTTCTTCAGTCGCTGGTTTCTTTTTCCGTTGTGCCTTTTCGCTCTTAATAACAAGCTGTGAATCAAACAAACATTGCAGTTAATGCCAGCGCCCCCTACAGGAGTGGTAAGGGAGTTTGCCCCTCTTCTGCAGCATGCATTCAATGCAGTCCTCTCTCAGTCAAGCTCAGGACTGGCACCTTATTGGTAGTTGAATTCAGTCAAATTAAGATGGCGTTTAATATTTATAACCTATAAATATTACAAAATGGAGGTCAGATTGCACATAATATGATAATTTGCATTACTTTACAAAGCTGCCATCTGAATCTGGGTGAATTCAGGAAATGGCTTCCTTTAAAAACCAAGGTTCACACACGGAAGAACCATATATTTATGATATATGGACATAAATGTTAATAAATGTCATGAGTAATTCAATAGGTTTTGCATCCTGTCTGTTCATGATGGAATCCAACATAAGTGCTTATTTAGTTATACATTTCTTCAAGGGCTTACACAATGTAATTTTGTACTACTACATTTAGTATGTTTAATACATAACATTGCAGTGGCTTTTGAAAAATTGAATTACGTAAAAATCATGTTTTTTCACGACGTAGGTGAAGTTGGATAACAGTGAAAGGCATTTTAGAGGCAGAGCGAGTTATTAAATGTGGATAAAAGATTA
This sequence comes from Enteromius paludinosus, assembly GCA_032361165.1. Classification (NCBI taxonomy): domain Eukaryota; kingdom Metazoa; phylum Chordata; class Actinopteri; order Cypriniformes; family Cyprinidae; genus Enteromius; species Enteromius paludinosus. The sequence goes on along the minus strand of JAUMHQ010000046.1, from coordinate 6,059,249 downwards.
CGAAGACCATATTTTCATTGAAAAAATATGGATGAATCATGCTCAGTAAGACCAGGGGCGTGTATTAAGAAAGTAAACTTTAATTTCATGCTGATTTTAAACACTGATATGTTTCAGGAAGGCTTTTGGGATATAATAAAAATAACATTATGTCTCCTTGAGTCTAAAGGAATAAAGAAAGGAAACCTATTCGTCAGTACTGTGCAAATATCTCATCATTTATGAGTCCGTGTGTCAGAGAGGAGAGTGGCTTTTAGCGTAGCAAAACCTGTAGCATATGTACAGCATAACACTGCATCCAGCCAAAATGCATTTGTTACAATAATAACACAGCCTTCTCGATGCTCCACTAAGTCTGACCTTGCCAATGTCAAAGATCAACACTTCATCTGATTTTTCGATCTTCTTAGCATCCTCATCATCCTCTTCAATCTCAATTCCATCCTTAAACCAGGCAATTTCAGTGCCAGGTTTGATGTTTCCAACCTATAGCAGAAGAAAGATGAAAAAGAAAGGGATTTTAACAAGTATCTTTTCAACCTGAGGCACTGTTCTGTTTCATGTTCTCATCTTTGATTCCTAGAGCCTTACCTTGCATTTCAGATGCACATCACATTCTTGAGTGACCTCGAAACTGAGATACTCCACAAAGTGAGGACCTGTGTGTGGGAGAATATTTTTAGACTTTCAGCAACTAAAATGCGATGTAACGCAAAGGATACAGACTGCGTACCTTGCCTCCTGACCCACTCCGCTCTCTCAAACTCAGATTTCTTTTGAAGCTCAGCAAACTCTGGAAAATAACATTATTAAAAATAGAAGGAAATTATCAAAGTGTGCAGAATACAGCTTATTTTGGAGTCCATTCATAAGCACTCCCCAGAGCTAGATCTCAAAACACATTTCTTGTCACCCCACCTGTGTAGTTCATTTAGATTTGAAGTTTTAAACGGTACTCTTCTGCCCTCTAAAGGACATACTGATATAAAGCTCTGTTTGGCTGCTGTGCTAGTGAGATATACTAAAGGCTCACTGGTTTGCATAATGGGGTGAACACAAATATATAGTGGCTCCAAATCTGGGATTCAAAATCCAATTTAAAATGATTTAATAACAAACAAATATTATGATGTAAAAGAAATATATTAAGACTTTATTTCTATGTCAATATTCACTTAAATTGTTATGTTTTTGTATTATCATTTACTCAAAATTATTTGAGTGAAAAATTACAATGACAGAAAGTGACAATAATGCATTTTTTATTAAAAAAAAAAATATTTAAGAAATAAAGATTTAAGAAGCATATATTTTAATATACAACAAAATCTAATTTACTCCTGTGATGCAAAGCTGAATTTTCAAGATCATTACTCCAGTCTTTAGTGTCACATGATCCTTCCGAAATCATTACAATGTACTGATTTTTTTTCTTATCAGTGCTTGAAACTGTTGTGCTGCTTAATATTGTTTGGGAACCTGTGATACTTTTTTAGGATTTTTTAAATGAATAAAAGGCTTTTAAAAAAGAAGAATATGAATTTTAAATAGAAATCCTTTCTAACAATATACATCACCATTCAAAATTTTGGGGCCAGTACATTTTTATTCTTTTTTTTATTTGAAAGATAGGATGTGTTAAAATGATAAGAAGTGATGGCAAAGATTTACATTGTTAGAAAAGAAATTTTTTTGTTATAAATGCTGTTTTTTAAAACAGTCAATAAAAAAAATGCTAAAAAAGGATTGCCGTTTCCAAAAAAATATTTGCCATCACAACTTTGATAACACTGATCATTCTAATGATAGTAAAGCAGCGTATTAGAATGATTTCTGAAGGATCCTGTGACACTTTAGACTGGGGTAATGACTGATGAAAACTCAGCTTTTCATCACAGAAATAAATTATATTTTAAAGTATATTAAAATAGAGACCCATTATTTTAAATGGTAAAAATATTTCACAATATTACCCTTTTCCCTGTATGTCTGATCAAATAAATGCAGCCTTGATGAAATTAAGAAGCACCTTTTAAAAATTTTACAAATCTTACCGTTTTCAAACTTTTTACTGAAATTTACAAAAAAATTACTTTTTTTTTTTTCTTTAAAAAGTTATGATTTATGAAATAAAGGCATATTTGTTCAGAGGTGTCCAGACGTTTGTATCATTAAGCTGCAGGAATAATAAAGTGACTAAAAAATAAACTAATTTAAATATGACCTCACCTTCTCCAATAAGCACCAAGCTGGTGCGACCAGTTGCTTTGCCATCTACAAGGTTGAATGTGAAGGTTCCTTCATCAGTAACCTCCAGTAAGTCCATGAACATCTCAATAATGCCAGTGGTTTTGTTAAAGTTCATTGTGTACTTCTGAGTTTGGCAAAAAAAAAAAAAAACATTATCATGATGTATGCTGTTCAAGTTTAAATGATAATTAATGTTAGTTTGTGAATTCCACTGGAGCTAAAACGTTCTGGTATGTCTTACCTTTCCTTCATGGATGATATTATCATTGAACACATACTCCACTTGGCAGTTAGAAGTGAACTTGCCAACTTCGGCCCAGAAACGCACACGGCCCTTCTCCTGCAGCTCAATGGCCATTTCACTTTTGAAAGGTATTACTGTGGAAAATTTATCATAATCAACATATAACACCTTACTGACATCCTAAATGTGTATTCAGTATGCATATTGACTATACTATACTACAAAATTCTAGATAAACCACTTACTGGGGAACTGGTGGTCATGGCTCATGTCCAGCAAGCGCTTAAGTCCTACATAAAGTAAACAATCAACAGATAACTAAGCTTACAACATTTAACATTTCTACAAGAAAACAGAATACTGATGTGAATCATGTGTTGTGTGAAATCATTTGTTTGTTGCTTATGGAAAAGGAATCGGCAGCAGCTGTACTCTCAGTTGAGGTTAACAAGTAGCGATCCCCATGTTTTACATTCTTAAGCAGGAACATCATTCATAGAAATGTAATGGGATGGAATATCACCACAGATTAAAGGAAAGTGACTCACCTTCCTCAGTGAGTGTGTAGCTGGCAGAAACACCATCAGTGTTAGTCACCAAACAGGAGTAAGTGCCCAAGTCTTCCAAAGATGGGTCATTAAAGATGGCTCTGGACCTAAATAAAGGTAAATGAATGGTTCTGTCAACAGTAATACATAGAAATCGCTTGCACATCTATTTCTTTACATGTCGGTTATTGGGTATCCAACCATAATACAGTCATGCAGAGTTTCATTAACTTCATATTTTGTTGGGATTGACTATTTATTTCAGAAGTCAACTTATTACCTGCCCCCAGCTGTCTGAATGGTGAGACGAGAAGTGTCAGTGAAGGCCTCGTAGTTTTTAGACCACACAAACTGAGAGTTTTCTTTAAGATCGGAGCACTCAAAGATCAGAGATATCACGCCATCGTCGTCCACGTCCACCACAATCTCATTGGTTCCTGAGGAGAGCCCAACATGTGTAACAAAATTAGAAGTGTAGGTGGTGAGTGACAGATGTTTTCCTCTACCACACAACTGTATCCATGTCGTGGGAAAAAAAAACTCACCAGGGCGGGTCTCAGCCAAAATTGCATCAGTTGCCTTTGAGGGTCCACCAACACCTGCCAGATTCTTAGCATGGACGCGCAGCCTGTAAGACACGCCCTCTTGGAGACCAGATACCTTCATCAAAAAACGAAAACTAATGAGTAAATGCCCTCTGACATTTTGTTCTCCCTCTTTTTTGAATAACAACTAAATGGCTGGCCACAAAAAATAAAGAAACATAAAAAGCATCATTAAAAACAGAAGCCAGTTCTAGTTCTGTCTCCTTTTGTAAAGTAAAAAAAAGATGACTTAACTGTGAGAACTAAATTTATTACCTTCATGTAAGTATTTTTTGTGGATCTCTCTTGGACACATCTCCATCTGCCATTCTCTTCCTTATAGTCCACATAATATCCAGTCACAGCACTGCGGCCATTAAATGTAGGTGGGTCCCACAGAAGCACCATAGAGTCTTTACGCACCTCCTGGACGCGGAGGCCATGAGCAGGACCTGGGTTTGTAAAAAAAATTAAATGCACACAGACAAAAACCTGTAATACATCACTGCAGGTAAAATGAAAAAACCTGTGATTATTGTTGACTAAATTGGACCCACGTCCCCTCAGTGGCAAATCAGCACCTTAAATAGTTGATAGGCAGTATAACCTCTTTTTTTATCCTTAGAATGTAAATTATTTCTTAATTTCAATAACAT
>JAUMHQ010000046.1:6038385-6050716 GCA_032361165.1 Enteromius paludinosus | reverse complement strand
ACAAACATATTATGCAAAGAAAAACTTTTATTTTGGATGCGATTAATCGCGATTAATCTTTTGACAGCACTAATTAAAATTAATATTCACTTTTAAGTGGTACTTTCCTGAACCGATACCGCTGGTTTCATTCCAATTTCATGCCACGTAGGATTAGATTTCCTTTGAGGCACTTGTCACAGCAGTCTTGAAACATCGTGCAATTCAGAACATGTGTCACTGGCCCATTTTCTTTTTTTGTGTCAAGTGCTAATACTCACCCAATCTGTCTCCCACAGTAGTCGCTCCAGTTTCTTCCGACGACTCTCCAACTCCAGCAGAGTTGCAGCTACGGACACGGAAGCTGTAGGATTTGCCCTCAGCAAGGTCGAACAGGGCAAAGCGGGGGGACTTCACTGGCATCCCGGTGTTTACTCTCTGCCATGTGTCTGTACCCACCAAACACTGAGAAGAAACTAGTTAGTCTCAAATATACTAAATTTATACAAGGGGCAATCAAATACTTTATACGGTTTACATTCTCTCTCACCTTCTCCACATAATACATGACACCCTCATGTCCTCTCTGGATTGGTGGCTTCCAACTCAGTACCACGTAACTCTTAGTAGCCTCAGTGACAGCTAGGTCAGTAGGTGAACCGGGAACCACCCCAACTGAAAGAGAAAAGAGAAATAATGCTGCAGTGACCTCCACGCATTATTTCTCTTACTTACATTTTGATTATCTTTGACTATCTAACACTTACTTAGAGTTATTAAAATAATAACTAAAGATTATCTTTATTACATGTAATGTAGAAATCTATAAATCAATACCCATTTGTATAATACCCATTATAATGCAGCAATGTCTACATTAACTTAGCGGCACTCTAGCGGTTAATAAACAGAACTGCTTGCGTCTTTTGCGGAAGAACACTATAGCCGGGTCTACTTCTCTCTGTTGATGTCTATAACCAATCACGCGGGTTCTGGGCTACTCCGCAGCAGTACCTACCTAAACCAGTCTTAATAGTCTGAATATAAACACTTATTACAGGTGTCAAATGTGACAGTCAAGACATTTAATGAGTTTTTCCATGAAAAAAATAACCTTTTTTATTGAATAAATAATCCTAAAAATTCTGAAAAAAGATCACAGTTTTGACAAAAATCTGAAATATTACAACTGTGATCATAATAAGAAATGTTTCTTGAGCACCAAATCAGCATATGAGAATGACTGGACTGGAGTCATCATGAAAAGATTAAACTAAAAATGGAAAATTTTAAATTGTAAAATTAAATAAAATGAATATATAAATGCTGCCTCGTTGAGCGTAAGAGACTTCTTTTCGAAACAGATTTAATTAGCAAAAATATCTTACAAACCCTTTTGAACAATAGTGTACTTCAACAAAATCATGAAAGTTGTGTATGTAGCATGTAGTACAGTGTATTATTTTACCTGTGGGGTCTTCCTCAGTGAATTTGATCATTCCAGTCCATGGAGCTGAGGGACCAGCTGTGAAAAAAACAAACATACTCATTATAATAAGCAAAACTGATTGGCTTTGTTTATTGGTTTTAATTAAATTACATTTTTTTAGTCTGCTTTCATAAATATTTCACCTCTAAGGCGAGCACGGTCTGATGGATCCATGGCAACTACAGGGTCAGAGGCCCGAGATGGGCGGCTCACACCAGAATTGTTGAGGGCTCGGACTCTAAAGGTGTAGGAGCGGCCCTCAATAAGCCCAGTCACAGGAAAACGGGCATACTTCACTGGAGTGTCATTACACTGGGTCCAATGATGAGTGCCCACCTCCAACCTGTACAGAAATATCTAAATGATGAGTACTGATGTGAGCACTATGATCTCATTGCTGATGGCATATGACTCACCTGTCAATGAAGTAGCCAATGATGGTACTGCTGCCCTCCACTGCTGGCTGCTTCCAGGTAACAACCACATAGTCTTTATTAGCGTCATGACAACGCACATCAAGAGGAGCAACAGGAACCCCCTCCTCCTCCACATCAGCATCTGATACACACAAATCAGCTTGATTTGTACCCTGCTGTCACATCTAATTATGGCAAAGTTAGATACATGACAGCGCCTCCGCTCTGTGAGCAAAGCTAGCTAATTTCAGCTCTCTTAACTTAGAAAGTGTTTTAACGATCTAATCATGTAAGCCTCAAGGGCTTATAAGATGATGTCAAAAACAAATACTTTATAAAACCTTTTTTTTGTAGCATTCACAAGCTAACACGCCTAAAATCTAAAAATTAGATTTGAACAAAGTACAACAGACTAAATCCACAACAGTGGCAACGTCTCAAAGACGCTTCAAGACACCTACCTGCAAAGCTACAGTACTGTTAAAGATGTGTAATAATGCTGTAAAATTAAATAAATAGATTTTCCTTATCAAATAACTTCAATTACCTAAATTAAACCAGCAATTAGAGTGACCATGTTTGGCATTTAAAGTAGCTTTTACTGTAGGTACATGCAATATTACTATTTTTTTATATTAAATATTAATATTTTAATATTGTGTATTTAATTAAAAATGTACACTATGAAACACTTGTACACTTTGGGGTCAGTTTTTATGCTTGTTTACTGCATTTATTTGATGAAAATACAGTAAAACAATATTATGGAATACATATTACATATTATTTTTATTTTATATTTATTTTTACATTTTATATTTATTTTACATATTATTTATATATACACACTTTTAAAATTTATTTCTGTGATAGCAATAAAAACTTCTCAGCAGTCATTACTCAAAAAACATTTAATATTATTATTATTCATTTTGTGGAAACCATAATAAATTTTTCAGGATTCTTTGATAAAAAAAAAGCACAAAAACAGCATTTATGTGAAATAGAAATCTTTTTAAATTACGTTTAATGTCACTTTTGATCGACTTATTCCATTCCTGCTGAATAAATGCATTCATTTCTATCAAAAACAAGTTACTGACCCCTACATTTTTAATTTGTACTTCACATTTCTTGTCACTAACACCGTCAACCAAAGATAGAAGCAGCATTCCCAGAGAGAAACCTTATACATGTGGTAACACTTAAAGATACAGCGCACACAGCTTGTGTAAGGACAATAAGACATTTCCTTTTAACGTAAGAGTACTCGGTGCAAACATACAGACATATCTCACCTCTGACAAACACGTAGGCAGAGTGGGTGTCGAAGCCTGACTTGGTGTTGACACGCAGAGTGTACAGACCCTCATCTTCTTTGTTCAGATGCACAAGGGTCAAAGTGGCTCGCTCACCACTCCAGTGCATGTTCACCCACTTAGAAGGTGACAAGGCGACACCTGATAAAGAAAAGGGATCATTACAGACTGTAAACTGCACTTTAATTAATAGTTACTGCATATAAAGAGCAAAGAGGAGGACAATAGCTAGAAGACGGTGACTTATGCTTCAGTAAATTTGTAACTGGCTTTTTTTAAAAGCACTTTCAATGCATTCATACTTACCATTTCTGTACCACACTACCTCTGGCTGGTAGCGCTTCACAGTGGGGTAGACAATGACTGTACAGCCCAAACTCATGGTCTCTCCCTCACGGCCAAAAGAAACGTCAAACTTGTCAATGATGGTAGTGTTGAAGGTCACACCATATTCAGGGCTGAAACCATCTGAGCGGAATGTGAATAGAAACAGCTTAAAGGTCAGATGATTTCTATTATACACATCCAAATGAAAAAAGAAATGTTAGAAATGAGGTTTATAGAATTTTTCGTACTTATATAAACATTTTATATGAGTACAGATGTGATCATAAAAGAGAATTAGATGGTATAGGAAACTTACGAGGCCTTTCAGGCACTTGCTCTCCTTCTTTGAATCCTTCAGAATGAAAATGCAAATGATTTGAAAAATGTATAATGAAACTGCATAACTGCATGATGCATTGCAAAAAGAACCAACTGCTTCTCTTTAAATATTCCGGTCGACCTTGGTGTACGTGATCACCAAACAATATTAAATAACAAAGACCCAGTTAACATATTTCATAGCATTAGTCTGTGCAGAGGCAGTGGAAAGATGCTCTAGAATAACACAGGGCAAACCGAGGTGCTGTAAGAGCCTTAAAATAGAACGTCAAGAGGAGCAGAGTGACTTACTTACAAACGTTTAAGCAGTTTCTACCTTCAGTAGAATGAGTAAAACTTATGCCTGTGCTGCAGATAAAACCTTTACGTAATTCATTAACTAAAAATATATCTGACCACAAAACCAGTCATAAGGTTACGTTTTTGGAAATGGAGAGTTACGCATAATCCGAAAGCTGAATAAATAAGCTTTCCATTGATGCACTGTATGTTTTCTTAGTATAGGACAACTATTGAAAACCTGAAATCTGAGGGTGCAAAAAAAAAAAAATCTAAATATTGAGTTTTGATATATTTACGGTACGAACATCTACAAAACATCTTCATGGAACATGATATTTACCTACTAACCTAATGAAATCTAACCTAAAAAAATCTATAGTTTTGACTTCTACAATGTACTATTGCTACTTATGTTTATGAACAGGTTTGGTGGTCCGGGGTCGCATATACTGTATAATTTCTAATATTAAAAAGGCCAGAACTAAGCCATCAATACACAACATTTGGAGCACATGGAAAACATTCTTAAAAAAATGTATAAAAAAGATTGAAATACATTAAAACAAGTGAAATACTCACTTTTAATAATGACTGGGGCAAATGCAGAACTTTCTCCCTTCACGTTGAGAGCAGAGATTCGGTACTCCGCAGTGTCGCTAAAATTACAACTGCAACCCAGAAAAATGATTTTCGATATAATTTCAATATAATACAGTTGTATAATATTACAATTTTAAAAGAATCCAAAATAACAGTCACGCCTTTAATGTTTATTTTCTTCATACATATGATATTACTAAGAAATGAAATCATCCCATGCATATAGTGCAATATAATAAATAAATCACAAACAAACGTTCGCAAACATCATTAAACTAATAAAAAGTTCTTTACTTCTTGATTTCCAGAGAATGCATGTTGTATTGGCTCTCTGTGAAGTATTTCTCAGGGTGAGACTTGGCATCAATTAAAACGTTGTTTTTGTACCTGAAAAATTAGGGAAAGTTTAAGTTCAGTTAAACCTAGATTTAATGATCCTTTTTATACAGTACTACTGGAATTGTGTGCTGAAAAGCGTTTCTGACCAGGCCACGCGAGGTTTGGGCCATCCAGCCACCGTGCAGTGCAGGGTCACACTCTTCCCCTCCCACACGGTCTGGCCACGTGGTTTCACAATGAATTCCGGGGGGTGAGTCAAACTGTCTGGGTTCATCTTCTTTTGGAATTCTTCTTTCTCATGCATCTTGTGTAAAAAACAACATAAATAAGATGAGATAAAACAAGACCCAAAGATAAAACAATCATACAAATACTGAAACTACTGGAACAGTTAGTGTGACTAACTAGGTCTCAATATACAGTTTTGGGATACAAAAAGTTTAACAGTTAAAAAGGCACAATGTTTTATATAAAAGCATCTTGTTAAACATTTTGGGGTCAAACCTTCCTGCTCAGAGCCAGACGTTCAGCAGACTCTCTCAAACTGGTCTCTCTGGACTTCTTCACAGTTCTCATCTTGAAGTCGGTCTCCCTGGAGAACAGGTTCCTCATGACGACATACCCCACACCCTCCTCCTTCACCTCCTCCTGAGTCTCCATCAGATCCTGGGTAGCCAAATGACTAACAGAGAAGATTAAGTTAATGAGATGTTTGACAAATGAGATCCATGTTAGTCTAGACATGCAATATTTAATTGGTCAGCAAAGGGACGTAGGAGCAACTCCTGACTTAACTTAAAAAGGTCTAACGAGTTTCTTAGACATGAGAGAATTTTAAATCAGGTAAAACCATGCAATCACCTGCTTCTAAAGACTGGCACAACGTATCCAATGATCTCGTCTTCTTTGTCCACAGCCAAGTACGAGCGCTTTTCTTTCTTAGAAAGAGTGCTCAGTTTCTTTTCCTTCTTTGAAACTTTGTGCCTAAACAACAGTGAACATCAACAACACCAATAAACCCAGAGTTTGATTATTCGGCAAAATGCATCATAGATTTTGTACACGGCTGAAAACACTTTATTCCATTATTCCATCATAAAATGTCAGTAGCATTAATTTTTTTTTCGCTTGAATCTTCCTAACGCTAATGGAACAAAAGGTTTAGTATTTCAGTAGGGTTAATGGAACAGAGTCACTTGAAAGTAAGTCTTAGTGTGTTAGTGGAAAGTAAATATTAGCAGAGACATCCACAGTACTAAGCATTTATAAAAATAAATAAATAAATGAAAAAGCCTGAAATAAGCAGCACTAAAAAGCAATTAAATCAATTTACTCTACTCCAGAATATTGTTACTGTGTATGCGCACAACGTTGTTGTAGTAATGTTCCTCTTTAGCTCACCAAAAAATATAAAAGAAAAAATTATTTATTTATTTTTTCTTTTAATGCACATTTTGTTAATTGCGATCATGAAAGATTGTGACCGGCTGGGAACAAACGACACTTGAAATGTCATGTCAGCCGAAGATAAACCATTTAGCATGCACATGATCCTAACAGTCACTCACAACAGCCACCTGCATTATGGGCTTTGGACTGATTTATAGATAAAACATAGAGCTCTGTCCGCTATTTGAGAAGCTGATCCTTTTATCTCTTACACTGTTACAAAATATTTTGGGATTACAGTGGCTTCCCAGCCGTCTGTGGATTTATTCATAAGCAGTACAATAATACAAAGTCCATATTTTGCTAATTGTTTTCTTAAACAACTATAGGCTAAACGGTATAAAGGTAATAATTACAGTTAATTAATGCTAAAAAATTTTAAATACTTTCAGAACCATTTAGAGTTGCTCTCAGGAAACAATTTAACAACTGTAAATTATTAAATTAGCCATATATCAGTGGTTGGCTTGCCATATTCAAAGCATGCATTTGGCAATCTCTGCATAAATAACAATGATCAGAAACAATAATAAACTGTCATGACTGACAAATAATAGGAAAATATCTAATACTAATTTCTGAGACCTCCAATACTACTCTAGGGATAGTGCACCCAAAAATTTTATTCGATCATTAATTTCTCACTCTCGTGTCATTCCAAACTCGTAGGACCATTCGTCTTTGGAACACAAATTGCGATTTCTTTGTTGAAATCCAAGTGCTTTCTGACCCTGTATAGACAGCCTACCACATTCAAGGCCAAGGAAGGTAGTAAGGACATCGTTAAAATAGTCCATGAGTCATCAGTGGTTCAGCTGTAAATTTATGAAGCTACAATAATACTTTTTGTAAGCAAAGAAAACCAAAATGAACACGCAATCATGATTGTACCACAAGGCATGTGTGTGGTGCTGCTGACACAGGAGCCAGCGTTTTGATTATTTTAATAACGTCCTTACAATCTTTTGGGCCTTGAATGTTAAAATAGTAAAAGTTTCTGTCTATGCAGGGTCAGAAAGCTCTCTGATTGAACACAAAAGAAGACATTTTGAATATGGTTGGGAACCAAACTCAAAATACATTCTTTTATGCCCCACAAACGAAGTAAAATCATAAGGGTGTGCAAATTTTGACAGAATTTAAATTTTTGTATGAATTGCATGAAGCGATGTACAGTTCATGTACAGTTACAGTCGAACTCAACTACTATGATTTCAAGTTTCAGTGACCATAAATAATCTCTAAGACCATTAATAACTTTGGCTCACTCCCACAGAGGCTCAAGTTCTTCCAACCACAGGGTCATGAAGTCCTCAACAGCACATATGTTCCTCTATAACAAAGGATTCTGACCTATATATTTATAAACATAGTTTCAATGGCTATGACCATGAAAAAAAACACAACAGCCACAGCACACTCAGCTGGCCGACTTTTGAAAAGTATTTGTTTCCATGCATGTTTTCCATAAGGATTTAAAAATAATAATAATAATAATGATAATAAAAAGTTACAAGCTATGAATCAAAACCTCAAGCGAAGCAATAAATCACAACCTTACAAACTAATTATAGTGTAAACAAAGTGAGATTCAGTCAGGCACAGTGACATTTGCCCAACCAATAAAATAAGTTTGGCAGAACATCTGTTCGTACAATCAGACACAGATATATACAAATATATACGCAGCTTGAGAGTGTAGGGAAAACCTGCTTTTTGTCATGGGAGTGGGCGGTTGCTGCGGAGCACTTTAGAAGCGATAATCATTCCCATGGCAACAGAAATATCTCTGATTGGTGAAGTGATTCTGAATTTAAGTTCTTCAACAGGAATTTGGATAAAACTTAAATGATACAGAAGTATATATCATCGTTTGATACCTTTTGACTGCTGCATACTACACTATACAACCATTTATTCACAACTATCCAACAATAACAGATGAAAATATCTCTCCATACACCAGAGAAAAACAGTCTTTTTGTAGATGACTCTATTTCAAAACCTATGCTGTCGTTGGTCCTGGTTATTGTTTTGTTATTGCAATAAGCTCTGATGTCATTTGCAGTCATCACAAAACAAAACCGATAATAGATAATGAAAAGAAAATGCATCAGCACTCTTTGTTCTTTGCAGCATTAGTGGAAAAATAAAGGCTTGTATTTTCCAGCACAAAAAAAAACAAGATGTTTAGAGGTATTTTGCAGATCTGTTTTAGAGCAAACAAACACAATAAGGTTATAACGAAAGGGTTATTATGTAGGCACTTCATATGATGCACGCATTTTCAAGTAAGCAGCATGGATGGAGTGTGTTATAAAAGCACTGGTATCTAAAAAGCAGTGCTTGTGAAGGGTTTGCTCTACAGGGGCCATTCTTCAGGGCAGCATGAGCATTGGGAGAATGTCTCCTATGTCCTCTTACCCATGGCTGCTGCTCCTGCTCACATAAGCAGCATAAGACTGGCGGCTAACAGATGACAGGGAGGCTTGGTGATAGCTGCTCTCATAGCGAGTCTCAAGGTCCCGTTGCTGCTGTTCCTTCTGAAGTTTTAAGGATTCTGACATCCTGAGGTGATTTTTAGATCGGCCCAAGGACCCCTTTCTCTCTCCGCTTGCAGTCTCAAGTACAATCCCAATCAATGTTAATTCAAACGCACAAAAAACAACACTTGACTCCAAACACATTTTAATCATGAATATACACCGTCAGAAAAAAAAAGTGCAAAACTTGAAGGCCTTCGGGGGTATAGCAGCTTGTCACTGAGGCAGTAACCTTAAAAGGGTTTAATGTTTGTACCTCAGTGCAGTAATATATTAACTTTAAGGTACTGTTCTTAATCTTTAGTGGTAAATAAGATACACTGATGTTCCTTAAAGGTTTTTTCCTGGTCAAAACTGTCACCTAAATACATACTTTTTATGTTGTTGTTTTTTTCCTGGGAGTGTAAAGTCCACTATTATTATTCAGAAACACTGTATGGGCCAACACACACATGCAAAACATTTGTCTGTGTATCTTTGTTTACTGTTCCAAAAATAGCTTACACATTCTTGTGCAAAATAAAAGGACATAAATAATTAAATTGACTTCATATCACAACAGCAAAAAATAAATATTCCTACAAAACTGTTCCTATTATTCAAAGCATAACTTACCTAACGTCAGGCACCATAAAATTATATTCTACTAGTTTTGTCTGTTGAGATGTTGACTAATCGATAAATTTAGATTAAGTCGCTACAGATAACTGGATGACTTTAACGCATCGCTTCTTTTGTTTGGGCCAGGCCTGGACTCGATTAGAAAAACTCAAAAGTGACTTACCAAGTCAAAGTTGCTTTTCAAAAAGAAGAAGGGACAAACTCCAAAAAATGAGAAGCCAGTGAAAATCCAGGCACAGCGGCGGGTATGGGGCAGCCGACAGGACGGGACTTCACTGAACAAAAATAATGCTGCCACTCTGCAGATTGCAGCGTCCAGCCACGACCTTGTATGGCCACTAGGTCTGATAAATATAGACCCTGACTAGGGGGCAGGCGGTTCCAACATGTTAACTTTGGGAACGCGCGTAATTCAATTCATAATCACAAAATCTTTATTACATTTTATTAAAGGAATATCAGAAGACTTCTGTTAGCCTGTATGCCTGTCGCAAATAATTCAACTCTAGCTCAGCAGAAGTGATTGCATGTCATATTTTGTTGTTGTTGTTTGTTAATATGTTTTTTTTTAACACTCCTTTAAACAATATGTTAATTTGTGATTTTTCAACACTTAATATCATATTTTCCCGGCAAACATCCTCACAAAGTGCGTTAAAATTAAAGGATCGAAACTAACTGTAACTATTGTATAATTTGTAATTTATATCTAAGATATATTGTATTGATTGTGATACGTTTACAGACGGGTTTCTGTATATTTAACGTTACGTGCTGTTTTGTACTTGAACGTTCTGCGTCTTAGTTAAATATTATTTTAAATTTTATTACACAAATATTATTTACTTAATATAAAAACTGTTTTTAGAAAGCAAACTTTTTAAATTATACAAAAATAATATTTTCAAATTAGCTTTATGCTGTTAAAAAACAGTTTTAATGACATTGATACCAGCTTAAATTGTAATTTAACTAAATTAACTAAATGAAAGTATAATTAAGATGACCTCGTTTTCATATTTTGAAACCATGAAAATACAATAAGCACAGCCACAATAAGCACACCATTGTGGCATTCCTCCTATTTAATAATTGAACCTACCCCTACAGGATAACACATGGGCTATTCCAGACAGTGATGTAATGATCTGTCGACGGGACTTTTCCATTCTACTAATCCACACAGGGGTACTGTGGGTCGTCGGTAACCAGCGTGCCAGCAGCCGTTGTTTAGGTGTCCTGCCTTTTTTATACCGGGATAGGTATGTGAAATATTACTAGATTTAGTATATCAGTATCTCAAATTTAGATTTAGATATTTAATCAGTTTTATGTGACGTTAAAGTTTTAACAATTTTACAAACGACAGACTAAGTCAAACAGCTCAGTTGCTATAGCTAGCTTATATGTAATTATGTGTTATTCTGTCAACGAACAGGCTTTATCATTGACCATTAGTGCTCATAAAAAGACACTGAGTTTGAATGTGGATGAAGGAACTAAAATAATCTATCAAAATACACATAACGTCAAGTAACGTTACTCAGTTGTTGACAGTTAGCTAGTGGGCTGCTCAGCTAACGTTGATGTTAACGCAGTTAGCAAAACAAACTCATAACCAGTCTTAAATGCAAAATAGTTTGTTTGTCTTGGAAGTAAGTCGTTTAAAATAAACCAGGAGTCATGTGGTTTATACTGACATGGTTGCTGAATGACTTTTCGTCATTCTTTTTTTAATAGCTCATGTTATTCGTATAATGTTTGGCGAACGTTACACTAACGTACAAGCCTAACAAGCAATATGTCTCTTCTATTTCAGTTTAAATATCACAGAATCGTCAAAATGTCTAGCAAAAGGGCTAAGGGAAAGACCACCAAAAAGCGCCCCCAGCGGGCCACGTCAAACGTGTTTGCCATGTTCGACCAGTCCCAGATCCAGGAGTTCAAAGAAGCCTTCAACATGATCGATCAGAACCGAGATGGATTCATTGATAAGGAGGATCTGCATGATATGTTGGCTTCATTAGGTAAGGACAAAATTAAGTCGGCAAAGCAGAAAGGTTAAATCTTTTATCCTTGGCCCTTGACCCAGTTTCCTTCTAATAAACTATATTTCTGCACCCTTTTCATATAAAATGAATTATAAAAAACTCTAAATAAAACTTTTTGCACATTATACTTTGAACAGTATTAGAGTTCTGGTAAGGTTAAAGAGACTGCTTAGTAAGATGCAAACTTACTA
Source organism: Enteromius paludinosus (assembly GCA_032361165.1). Classification (NCBI taxonomy): domain Eukaryota; kingdom Metazoa; phylum Chordata; class Actinopteri; order Cypriniformes; family Cyprinidae; genus Enteromius; species Enteromius paludinosus. Next base: position 6,038,771 of record JAUMHQ010000046.1, on the reverse strand, counting down.
AAATCATTATATTGCCATTTAGAGAATTTATGCCATTCCCTTTTCCCCCTATATGAGTTTCTTTCTTTTACTAAACACACAAGATCATGTTTGTATAGTTGAATTTTTGCACATACCATGAAAGTCAAAGGCTACTGTCAAATGTTTTAGTTCTGTCAGAATGGTAGAAATTTATTTGTGATGAACTTTGATTCATAATGTGTGGGTGGATGGTTTTTAATCATCTTGTTTTTTGGTGGCTGTAAATTTTAAAGATACAAAACTGATATTGGATTTCTCCTGCAAAAAAATTAACATACTAATAATTTGAATAATAATAATAAAGAATCATCAATGGCCTACTCTTACTGAGAACAAAACCAACCAACATTTAAATTTCACACAGA
>JAUMHQ010000046.1:6008958-6021235 GCA_032361165.1 Enteromius paludinosus | reverse complement strand
GAATAAATTACATTTTAAAATATATTCACACAGAAAACAGTTATTTTAAATTGAAATATTATTTCACAATATTACAGTTTTTTTCTGGATTTTTTATCTAATAAATGCAGCCTTGATGAGCATAAAATACATCTTTAAAAACCATTAAATATCTTACTGACCCCAAATGTTTGAACGGTACTGTATTTACGCACAACCCAAAGGTAACATTACCAATACATAAAAAAATCAACAATTATAGTTACAATCAATAACAATGTACATTTGAAATGTCTTATTTTGTATATTCATTTCATCATGAACTGTATTTACATAAACATTTTCATTGTCAAGCATGCAATTGAGATGTACATCTTTTTTGTAGGTCTAGAGAAATGATAATACACTGTATTAAGCATGAACAACCTGACTAAGTAGATTCAGTCCTTTAGTTGGTTGTTTTTAAAGCCCTATTCCCAAAAAACAACAAGTAAATCCATAGACTTCCTCTAAGGCAACTTAAATACATAATCCCTCATACATAATCATTAATAATCCTTTTCAGACTTAATCCTTCAATCAAAATCAAATACAGAGAATATGAAACACTTATCAAACAAGTAAGCAGTTCCAAATACACTACACTCACTTTACCGAAACTGCTGTTGACATTTTTTTCCACCATCAGATATATAGTTTCCTGAGTGATAATTATGTGACAATGTTGATTAAAATACATTGATATATTTATATATATATATATGTGTGTGTTATACAATTCAAAATGAAAGTTCATATATTTACAGTACAAACAGATGCATAGTGTTTTTGTATACACTATTTTTTTTTCATGTCTACTGAAGCAAAACCAAAAATCGTGCCTAATATAGCTACTTTTATATCCCAAAGGACTTATTACGCAAAAGGATCTTTGAGCATGACGTTTGATTGTGAGGGACCAGACTTTAATCACACCACATTTAAATCATAATCACATATTTGGTCAAAGGACATTCAATAGAGAGAAAAAAACTATAAACAAAGATTTGATACACTGTAGTAAAAAAAATAAAAATAAAAAAGGTTTAAAGGAAAAAGACCTGATGATTTCTTTACGGTAATTCCCTCACTATATACAAAAAGAAAACCCTGTAATAATGAGACAGTTAATAAATGTACAGTATTTGGAAATGAAAAAAATAAAAAGTAATCCTATTATTTATGTACAGCGAAAAAACTTAATTGACATTCTTGCATGACATTTTACATTTGATGTCTTTTGATTGAAATAACTGTTCTTTCTTTAAAACGTTATGTACATTAGGTTTTATGTTGGTAAATTTATGTTGACTGCATTATTTTAGACTAATGTATATCTTCTGTATATTAATATCATTTTAACCCCTTGTGAAACGGTTAGCTGTGATAAGCGTTGATCCATCATGTTGCTTTCTCATGGACACTATGTGTTTTTGTCAACATATACAATCATAAATCATATTTTAAAAATTCAGTAGGTTGGTGTTTGAACATCATGTCAGTTAAAGTATAATATATAGGGTTTTACTGTAAACTTAAATGTCCGAAAGGCCCTTTCACACAGTCGGAACGAATTTACCAGGAACCAGAATTTACCACGCTGTTCACACGCCTTCTGTCTTCCGTCTTTTTCCGTAAAGCATTTAACGAAAGCCCAGAGACATCATATTAGATGACTTAAGGCAAGCTGCACAGCGCAGAACTCATACATGCTTATATCGCTCATTTTTATTCTGCGTTCACAAACCGCATCGTTCCATCAAAATACTGCTCATTTTACAACTTCTCATATATATTTTAAAAGGGCCTGTTTTTTTACGCTAATTTACCGTTTCATATTCCAGTAAAGTCAGCATGAGTGAAAGAGGGTAAATGATTTAGCTAAAAGATCCCTTTTTGCTCTAGCAATAGTCAGCCCATTTTTCGGAACATAAAGGGTGCGATCTCTTCTCAGATGGCGGTGGTGATCTGCGTCAGTCCCAGATCATTTGAGTCCTCTCGACCGTGAAAGGACGACAGCTCCACGGCTAGTCATACGGGTCGACCTTGGCCCCTGTCCCCTTTGGCCTCGGCTGGGCACGTGTGCTCGCGAAGAGTGCTTCTGACCCGACTGACGCCGTGTGCGTCCCCCTTGGTCCGACCTGGACAGCAGAAGTCCCTGAAGCAGCGTTTGAAGTTCTCATCAAGGAACGCATAAAGGATGGGGTTCAGGCTGCTGTTGGTGTATCCCAGCGCCACACAGAAGAAGTAGGCAGCCATGACCGCAGTGGTCTCCGGCACTCCAGGCGCAAGAGCTTTGACTAGAATAAAGATGTGTATGGGAGTCCAGCACACCACAAACACGGCCACCACGACCAGCACTAGACGGGTGATGCGTCTCAGGTTGCGGTCTTTCTCCCGGGAGCCCGACAGCAGACGTACGCTCTTGAGACGCAGGACCATGAGCGTGTAGCACACCGTGATGATGAGGAGAGGAGCCACAAAGGCAAAGATGAATACGCAGATCTTCATCAATGTGTCCCAGTAGATATACGGGTCTGGGAACTGCAGAGCACATTCTGTAGTGCCTGCAGAAGAAGTATAACAACAGTGGTTAATTATTAATCAGAAGCGAGGACAGCTTAATCATCTGTGCTGTAATGAAGCCACGGTAGGAAGGAACAACAAATACATTAGGATGGAGTAGAGAACTCACAGTTCATTATTTACTGTCAGATATTTGGGATTTCTTCCTAGATGATAATTATATGTCACTGCTAATCATAATCACTTGAAATATAGACTCTAATTCGTTGATTTATGGATTTATTTATAAATCCATAAATCAAGGAATTATAATCTATAATAATATAATCTATAATATTATCATATAATTATAATTATCATATATATATATATAAGTTATGGCAGATCATTGATAACTGCTGATATTAAAATTAAATTTGGTTCTAATAAATCAAAAAAAAAATTTTTAATACAAATATTTTTTAGCAAAATCAAAATTATATGTAAATTAGGCATCGGAACATTATAGTATATATTAAAACATATTGTATTTATTATAATTATATGTAATTTCTAAATATAATACATTAATTTATATATTTTAATAAACAATTTGTAAACAAATTATTGATATTTAAAAAAAATTAACTTAAAGTGAATATTAGATGTTATGTGACTAACTACCAAAATACTATTCCTAAATACCAAACAAAAATGAGCATAATAATAATAATAACAAACAAACAATACATAAATAATCTATTATGGGCCAATTATGAATGGTTAAAAAAGCATTAGGGGTCAGAGAGGGATTTGTTTTTTGTAAAGAAATTTAAAATTGTATTCTACAAGGATTCATCAAAAGGAATCAAATGTTAAAGATATTTATTCTATTTGAAATTAATGCTGTTCTTTATGGTTCTGTTCATTAATGAATCCTGAAGAAAAGTATTACGGTTCCACAAAAATATTAAGCAGCACAACTGTTGTCAGCATTGATAATAATAACAACAACCCCAAATAAACATATTAGAATGATTTCTGAAGGATCATGTAAAACTTTAGATGTTTAAACATATTACAATAGAAAAGAGTTATCTTAAAATGCATCATATTTCACAATATTACTGTTTTTACTACATTTCTGATCAAATACATGCAGCTTTTCTGAGCATAATTCAAAAATGTCAATTTATATATCCATCATGCCTACCATTGTTTGTTTGAGTGCTCCCAAGAACCATTGCAGGGATCCCAGCAGCCGAGGACAGCACCCAGATGAGGATGTTGATGATCTTAGCTTTCATCGGTGTCCGGAAGTCGAGGGCCTTGACGGGGTGACACACGGCCACATAACGGTCCACACTCATCATGGTCAAGGTGAAGATACTAGTAAACATGTTATAGTAGTCGATGGAGATGAACACCTTACACACCACCTCTCCAAACGGCCAGGAGTTCAGCAGATAATCTGTGCTTTGAAAAGGCATGGTGGTGGTTACCAAGGCATCTGCGACAGCCAGGTTGAAGATGTAGATGTTGGTGGCGGTTTTCATTTTAGTGTATCTGTTGGGAAAATCGATTGAGCCAGAGAGCGTCAAAATAAATATAACACAAGCCATCAGTGTGATAAACTCATATGAGATTGCTCTCAGATTGTGTACCAAATAAACTGGCAGCAAACGTTAACAAACATTTGTCTTGCGCTGGTTGTGTAAAGACATCATATATCATTCACAGCTTAAACATATCTATTTTTTGTGGTTATATTAGCAGTACGACAGCTATTGCTGCGATACATTATTCAACGAGCTTGAACTGTGCAGCTCTTCATCTCAAACGTCTCAAAACCCACATGTACTTATATATACATATGCATCTTTACACAGCATTTTGACTGCATTGTGTATTCATATTTCAATCCACCGGGGGGAGCCAAACTGCCGAATTGGACTTGAAACCTTGACTAAATGTTTTCAATAAAACAGGTATTTCGTCCAAACTATCCTATCCTAACGTCTCATATGGCTGTTTATAAATATAGTCTATTAAATAGCGAAATCCGTGTTTTCAAAATGATATTTAAATGCACTCGTATAATCCATCCAGGGCAGTACATCTCAGGACAATGCTGTTTCTTACCTGATAATGACATACATCACCAGGCAGTTTCCCACTAGTCCTACAACAAACACCACGGAGTACACGGCAGTGATGATCGGAATAATAGGAGACATAGTTTCCTGCTCGCTCGTCCAGCTTTCATTCACTGAATAGTTATAAATGTCCGAGACAGCAGACTGCCATGTGAAGTTGGGTAAACACTTCTCGGGGTGCGATGGGGGGCATTTGTCCTCCTTAAAAATCTGCACCACGTTGCTGTCCATCGTCTGTTCATTTGCAAAACAAGAACAGATGTCTATTTTAGTCAATGAAAAAGTTCAGTCGCTTTTTTTATATAAAATACAGCTTCAGTACAAATGGTAAAATAATCATCAGAAATTGATAAATAAACGACGGATATTAATGCTATTTTTTTTACAGCGCAATTATTCAGTATGCATTTGTTACAAAACTAGAAACAGTGCTTAATTGCTGAAAACTGATTCTGTATTACACTTTACCCCCAAAAATGTCTGTTGCACAGCTGGTAAAACATCAAAAATAAAAGTCTTACCTTATAACAACCTGCTAACCGTTCATTTAGATTGAAAATCCCAAGGTTTTGAAACAACAATGATGTCTGTGCGCAATGCGTTGATTTCTTCGGCCCGCTCCTATTCAACTGATGACTGACTGCCACCTTACGAGAGCAGCTGCCTCCGCTGCGCGAGCGTCCCGTATGACATCAGATCTCATGTGACGGTCTCCATCTGAAACAGTCCGTTAAGCAGTCCTAGTGTCTCACTGCGACTCTATCGGCGGCAATAAAGTTGTCTTCTGGGTGTTACTAATGTCTTTAAAACATAAGCTACTTTTGAGGGTTAAACTGTTTTAAGGTTTCATGAGACGGCGCGCGCCAAACTTCATGTATGGAGACATTTCACGCGCACGCTGTCGCGAGAGAACTGAACAGGCAGGACTTCAGGTTCGATAAATGTAGCAGCAGGTAAAGCTCTCCAGAGTGAATAAACATTATCTTTTATTCAAAGAGAGAAGATGAGGAAACCACATTAGTTTTGTCAGAGAAGAATGAGGGTAGTTCTGTGCGCGCGAGACGTATTAGGGTAAAGGATTAAGGAGTGATGACGTGTGGTGGTCTACTGAAATGAGGAAGAAAAGTCCATCTGTCTTGTGTCGTAGTAGGCTACAGCATAAATTAATGTGCATGTTCCAGTTTATGTGCAGACGGTTTATGGGTACAGCAATTGATAGAAATTGATAACTTATTAGCCTATATTATTATACATTTATACTGTCCTACTATTACTAATTATTTTATTTATTTACTGTTGGCTATTGATAAACCATGTTTATAATAATTTGAATCATGGTCTCTTCAAGTCTATGGAGTTTTCAAAGCTTTTACATTACTATAAAAAATAAGGCCTCACTACAATAATACATAAACAAATATTTATTATGTATATCAGCTATTTCAGCTTTCTAGATAGCCTAAGAATAGCCTGAAAATTTCTTGACTGCTCAGTTAATGTTCCAGGTGTCGTAGTTAAAGATGGATGGTGCCTTCACGTGTCATCAGAATTATAGTAAATACAAGTTACCTAGTTAGAAATTGTACATTTAAAGCCAGTCTAATGCTATTCATGTTCAATTTCTGATTACATGGACTTGAAAGCATTCAAGAACATATTTACAAAATGTGAATTTGGACTTTATTAGTCTTTAAGATGCGGTCTAATAATGTTCGAGTGGGTGCATGGTTGATTTTGTAATTATTAGTCCATATGTTTCTAATTTCAGGCACATGTGTGATCCTGAACAACCGGCCAATCACAATGACTTGAAGGCACCACCTCCTTTCATGAGACTTTTCACTTGTCTTCACTCGCCCTAACATTTTACAGAGAAGAGGCAAGAGAGATGCTGCCTACCTGGTTGCTACTGTACAGTGTCACTTTACAACAGTAGGTGCTTTATAGACTGTATGATCTCATATTTCGCAATATTACTTTTTTAAGAGGCAAAAAAAAAAGCAACTAACATGTTGCTTTGCTTATGTTAGTCTACTTTTGCATTTTGCAAAAAAGGCCAGCTATTAACTCTATAAAATGCTCTTAAATTAAGGTTGAGAAGCAGAAGACTAATGCAAGTGTATGATCCAATATCACTGTATTTATTTTTAGAAATATAAATGGAATGAAAAAAGTAGGTTCAGCAAAACCCAAAATGCAGTCCTTCATGAAAGCACATGTGCTAGTTTTTTCCCTCCCGACAACTTCTGAAAAAAACAAAATACATGACTAAGGGTCGACAACAGCAAGAGCTCTAATGGCCTCCTTTAATGTTACTATTTACTCTTCCCTATTGATTTTACTCATCTAAACACAGTCTTGTCATGCCAGTAATGGACACAATAAACCTCAGTTCATCAGCATGACATTCTGTGAACGCAGATTCTTGTTCGTTTCAGTCTTTCCGGGCAAAAGTAGGAGTACTTTACATGTTGCTAAGAGACATAGGTAGGTGTTGTTTGTGTGGTAGGTCTAATTCCCCCCCCCCCCCTCCCCCCAGTAGTACTTCTGCTTCATAACCTCTGGAAAAAGGGCTCATAGGGGTAGATAATTACAGCTCCATCAGACATCACAAAAATTCCACTCAAGGACACAGCTGTGTGGAGGGAAAATGGTTTTAATCAGTCTTTTTTATTTTGTTCTCTGATGCAAGATTTTCTTTTAGTCTTCAAACAGACCTATGCAGTACATATAAACCAGCTGCATATACATTGATTGGATGTGTTGCGCATATTCTGTCATATCCTGTGTACTATTTTCTGCTTTCTGCCTACATGACTTACCAAGTCTTGTTACACAGCTATAAAACTGCATGAATTTGTCAATACAATTAATGGTTAGTTAACAATAACAATTCTGCTAGTATTACTTTAAAAAGAGTAAAAATCAGATTGCTGGCTTTAGTCAGTATTCATTTAATCACACCATTCACTATATTGACTATATTGAGAGTAAATAAAATACACAAAAACAAAATATAAACCTTATACATTAAATGACAAAACAAAGAAAAAATACACATAAACACAGGTAGAAAATAATAACCTAAAATTAAATATGATCAAAATTGTGGCATGCTACCATGAATGTTTGAATACACACAAAGCGATTTTTTTCAACAATAGTTCATAGTTACCATTATCCTGTTGCTGTGAAGGCAACATTAAAAAGCAATCAATAACTCCACATTCCACATCTTCTAAAGACAAATGACGTGTGAGGAACAGAGCAAAATATAAGTCATTATAACCTTCCTCTCTGCTTCAGCTCTCGGGTCAAAATATGGCAACACGCAACATTCATAGTTGCTTATACCAAAGTCTCTTTAAGACAAGTCATGTCACTCAGCGGCCATCTTTGAAGCGCCTCTCAGGCATCCAAGTGCAGCTCCTAGCCCTTTGAATGGGGAAACATCAAATTCTCCAAAAATGTTCACTAAGCTTAAATCTGACAATAACTGTGTAATAAATGTTGTTTCTTTTGCTCAAATAGCGTTATAAAACAGCTTATTTCTCAGGGGAGATCAGTCAGTGCTCATGCTAAATGTTTCTTACCAGAACTTCTAACAACAGATGCGTTGATGCGCTGACTTTACCAATCAGCAATTGGCTATTTTATTCAGAAGGCGGGGCTTCCTGTGATTGATCAGCCATGTTAAGCGTTGCATTTTCCCCCATTCAAAACTACACAAGTGACACGTCTTGTGTATTCAATAGTCTTTGGTTATACGTAGGTCCCCATTTGACTGCTTCAGACACATCACCAGCTTGGGACAGTCGATGTAAAAATCAATGCCTCTTAATGTAAAAAACATTTATGATTTGAATTCACAAAGACATTAGATAGTCTTTCAAAGGTAAGAATGCATTGGTTTGTGTTTTTGAAGTATGGTAATGGGTTAGTTCAGCAAAATCATCTTCTGGAAACTACTGCATATACAGTATACTTATATAAGCATTTATAGTTTGCAGACACACAACCAACTTGTTCTTAAGTGTTCACGGTCAGTCCCTGGCGGCTTACATTAACAACCCCATAGAAACAGTTGCTAATGAGAGATCTATGTATATAGTCTATGACGAGATTGACATCACATTTTTTACAAGATGAGCCATTGGCGTTCTTCGTCATGTGCAGCATGCATGAGGATTTATACATAACGACATAATTACTGTCCCTTTAATAGACACACAAATAGCATTTACACAAATTTTCCAATAATAAAAAAAAAACAATCTTCAGTCAGAAATGAAAATAAGTATAAGTATAGAGAATAATGATTCTCGTGTGTCTTTTCAAAATGCTAATGTGTACAATCAACACTAGCACATCACAGAACATTGAAATATTTGCCAGGGATTCATTCCAGCCCTGATGGAAGAAAAAAGAAACCAAAAGGGTAGATGTAACTCTGTGCAATTTGATTTCAAGGTAAATCAAGTCAAGGACAAGAATAAAAACTCCATCAGGGTCACATGAATCTCTTTTATGATACGTCTTTTAAACTCAAGCTCAGCAGTTGAGCACGCCGTTGAAGAGGAAACTGTACAATCTGTTCAAGTCAAAATAATTATATTAATATATCTGCTGCCTTACACGTACGGATTGCAATTTCTTAAACGTGTGGCATCAGTAGCTTAAGTGGAGTGAGAAATAACCTGCTAAAATAGGCCAGAAAGAAAAAGCATGGAGAGGACAGTTTATATGCCTTTTTTTCTTTTGGATTTGAAGAAGAGAGAGAGAGAGAGAGGAAGACACGGAAGAGATGGTAACATTGTTCTTTCGATTTTTCAGTGCCCTTGAAGAATGAAAAGAATGTACTGTGTGAAGGCATCGGTTTGTTTAGAAGCAGTTTCCATGGAAACCAAAGTTGTTGTTTTTTATATATATTCACCAAGGTGCAACAGTTCTGAGCGAGCGTGATTTTATGCCAAACTTCAGACCTCCCAGCCATGAAATAGATTATTTGCGCTCTCACAAATACAAATTAAGTGTTACAATGACAAGTCGAGAATGCTGCCTGCAAGGAAATCAAGAGGCACAGTCCTGAATGCTACTGAATCAGAGCAAAATAATAAAAAATAACATCATGTGCCAATCGCAGTAAACTACTCAGAATAACAGACAGGCTATCAACACTTTCTTTCTGGGCTAAAGGCTCTTCTGAGAAGAACAATACATTTACTGGAAGTCCTTATAAATCTGTCAGGTTTAAATCAAGCGGCAGAAATTCAGTTTTTTGTTTTCATATATTCACAAATACTCCCTTTTTACAACAAAATATTCAGTATATCCTTTCTCAAATGTTGAATAGATTAATGGTGTCAAAAATTTAAGTGATCTTTGGGAGAGAATAAGTCTCTCCAATCAATAAGTCTCTAATCGTTTCCAGGTAGTTGATGTTCACGTCTATAAGTAATGTACTGCTGCATATAGACTGCATGCTATGGGTTGAAAACAGCTCTTGAATTATTCCTGCTTCATTTCCGCTCTTATGTTCACGTCCTAATTTATTGTTGTGAATCCCAAACATGTTGACCATGTATTTTTAGGTTTAATGGGCGAGTGTTTATTATGCACACAAGCATAAAAAACTAACACAAACTTTTTTTCCATCCAGCCTGCCTGAACATTGCAAAGAGGCTTTCCAAATAAAGGCTAACCACAGATGGCTCTGCTGATGGTACCTAAGCTTGATCAAAGTCCGTGTCATGCTAGCAGAGGCCTGAAGATTGAGCACTCTTAAACAGCCATTAGTGCTGAGGGTGCAATATTGGAGGACAAATTTATGGTCGAGCTCTATTCTCTGTGGTTCTGCATTTTATGATATCAACCAGTGATAAATAGCAACCTGCCTAAAAGCGAGTAAAAGTCAGTTCTAAGAATGCTGGCTTTAGATAATAATATTAATTTAAGCAGTTTTATTGCTGATTACTTGTAGTTACTGGAAGGCAAAATAATAATAAAAAAAAATTAAAAAGTAAAATAAAAAGTAAATAAAAAGCAATAATAAATAAACAAACAAAAATACTAAAACAAAATAATAAAAATACAAAAAACAATAAAAAGAAATTAAAAACATAAAGACAAAATCAAAATGCAAAACATAAAACAAAACATGGAACAAATTACATAGCATGTACAGAAACAAACAGAAAACAAAAAAATATATAAAACAAACAAACAAATTGAAACAACACAGTATAAAACCAAATAAGATAAAACAAATTAAAAAGAAAATACAAATAAATCGAAAACCAAACCAAACCAATAGGATAAAACAAAGAAAGAAAGAAAAGTCAGCATCACTTAAAGAAATTTACCATGTGACCAACATCATAGCAATACCAGTCCATTTATAGTATATTAACGTCAATGAATGTCTAGACATATGAGCTGTATGCGATATAAAGGATGAAATCATCCTCTTGGTCTCTGTGGCTTTCGGAAGAAATATGTCAATATCTTTAATCAATATCTTTCAGCAGTTTACTGATTCCCATTATCTTAATTCTAGATATTTTTGAAAAAAGATGACATTTTACAACAAACTGTACAACATCTATACGTTTAATGCACAAATATACAAATATGGGAAACATCTATTCTGTAAGTCTGTAAGTCTGATTTCCATAACAGCGTGATTCAATGAATGAACTTATTGACTGATGCTGCAGGGTTAAAGGCATTTTCACTACAGACGTGCCATGAAATAGACCTGATCTGAGCAATCAGGCGCTGAATAGGAACTCCTGTTGTTAGTGAAAGATTCATGGGAGAAGGAGTGGTCACGACTACAAAATGTCAAATGGGCTCAATTGCTCACTGATTGTAAGAAAGCAGTCTAAATGTGATCCAATATCCAAAGACAGTGCAGCCCCATCTGTGCGAATTTAGATCATTAACAAAAACGTTTGACAGAAAGTACTTCATTATGTTTAACAATGCACACGATAATTCAAACAGTTCCATTAGTCCAGCTTCTCGTCTCTCACAAAGGTAGATCTGCAAACTTAGAAAACAACAAATACCACAATACATTTTTCTGTCGGAGTCCATCTGTCATGCGGATGAGAGGGTAAATCACTTTTAAATGCTGTCCGAGTTGCTCCAGTTTTAATTGTAACCATGGGAACAGGCAATCTCTGACCCATGTCAACAAGAGCAGACAAATCCGGTCAATATGACTAGTCAATAATATTCCACCTGTATTACAAAGCCACATCTTCAGTGGCTCAGTAAGCCAATGCTTCAAACATGCAGCTGTAAGAAATCATTAGAGATTACAGGTTCATTAAAATAATTGGTCTAATAAATTTACATGGTCCATGCAGAGATTAATTAATCTATTTACGCGCAAATTAAATGTTATTTAAACAGGTTATTTAAAGCTATTATTGTGTTAAATGAGAAAGCATCAAGTAGGCATTACAAATATAAGCATTAGAAATAAATATTTTATTTGATTCAACATAAAATGTATTAAAGGTGCCATAGAATGCATTGAGAGAATATTGTAAACTGTTCTCTGATATGTACATAGAAGGTATGTAGCTTAG
>JAUMHQ010000046.1:5990104-6005866 GCA_032361165.1 Enteromius paludinosus | reverse complement strand
TTATGTCCATGTACTGAACTGTTATTATTTAACCATGCCAAGCTAAATTCAGTTTTCCATTCTATGGCACCTTTAAACATAACTGTTAATGTTAAAAATGACATTTTTGTCATGAATCACTTACCCCAATGTTGTTCCAAACATGTAAAATCTTCATTTGTCTTCGGAAAACAAATGAACATATTATGGATGAAAATCGGGAGGCTTGTGACTGTCTCACTGACTGCCAAGAAAATTCATGAAAGGCCCAGAAAAGCATGAAAGACGTCGTCAGAACAGTCCATCTGCCATCAGTGGTTCAACCGCAACGTTATGAAGCAACGAGAATACTGTATCGTAACCGTAGCACATAGAGAGTATCCGCTGGATGCATACTCAAGTCGCAACACAAGGATGGGTTTTCTTTGAGTAATTACGCTTTGATTTGAACAAAAAACATGCATCCGTGTGGTGCAGCCGACACAGAAGGGTGTACAGTATACAATCTACTTTCCAAAATGGTGCAATACGGTGACGTGGAGGGACATAGAAGACAAATCGTTGGATGTCAATCTTACATACGCATAATAATTCTGTTGTGGCTTTATGGGTGATATCTATTAATTCCTGTACTGTTAACCCATCCCTTACACCTTAACCCTCCCTTAAACCTACCCATACCACCAAACATTACCTGTATCCCACCACAATAGCAGCAAAAAATAGATTTTTTTTGCAATACAATATGAACACAATAAGTGCATCGTAGTTATTTTTAATGTAAGTACATAGTAGTTAAGGCCACCTAAGATAAAGTGGGTCCCAATATTGTGTTTAAAATATATTATTCACTGAAAACCTCATTTTGCCATTTATTGCCCCAACAGCTTGAATTTTAGGGCATAACTGCTTTTATGGAGTCATTGCCCTGCATATTTGTCAACAGTCAAAGTTAATCTAATCCCCTGTCTGATTCATTTGATGGACAAAACTGGCAAATTTATCATTGTGATTGGTCAGATCGGCTATCAATCAAACTCCCTACGAAGAGTCAATTAGAAGTTCTGTCCTAGCTCAGCGCGTTTAATGTCACTAAAAGAGGCCGTTTATAAAAACAGCCCTTAAGAATGCTACATGAAAAAGACTTCACAAAAGCCATCAGTGAAGAGTTCTCAAAAGCGACATGCCTCCGAGAGCCCTTACACAAATACATCATTGATTACGGCAAAAGGACGTCTGCGACGCACATTGCTGAAAGCAGTGTGGGAAGTATCACACAAGCACTGGCGCGCCATACAGCGCTGCTGAGATTGAAGGATTGTAGACGGGAGTCAATTCATTCTTGACACAAAAGCAGCATCTGAATAGTACGGAGGTGTGAAAAAAAAAAAAAAAAAACAAGTTTCCCAATAAGGTTGAATCAGACATCTGATAATGCCACTAACAACCTTGTTTCACGAGGGCCTAAGATGACCCTATTAGAATTCGAATGACCCTTTACACATCCCGAACGAGTTGATAACCACATGTGCAGTGGATCTGTCAGATAGTGTGGTGGTAATAGGCTTTGAAGGTTATCTCTATCTGGACATCCACAAAGCACACCGAGTGCCGGGCTATTTGCTAACCGATAGTGCTACAGGTACAGCTTGTTTTCCATTTAGAAAGAGAGAGAGAAGAGAGGGCGACTGAACACAAATTACCCAGTGGCTGCATCTGCTCTCGTCTGATGCTCTGCCCAGTCGCGTATGGAAAAGGTTCTGGGAGGTTATTTAAAAAACGGGTTGCACAAGGAATGCTACAAATTGGCAAATGGGTTTGTGTTTGCGAAGGACACAGGTGTGACACCTTATCGTAAAAGGTGTAAAAAGGCCCGCTGTGACATGAAATGAATTACATGAATCTGATTGAAAATATTTGAGAAGCTGGCAACATGAGAAATGTAGATTTCTGTGGGATGTTCTGGGCCATTCATGCAAACACATTTTTGCGTTTAAAATGCAGGAAGCTGGGCAGTGGAATGAGGAACAAAACATGTTGATTGTGGGCATTACACTCAAAAATGGAAGAATATCAACATAAGCAGTCATAAAAGGTCTATAGCATACATCACCAGAAAGAAGCTAGGAAATATGAACAATGGTAAACCGTTTAACATGAAATTATGAAATCATATTTCACCAACTGAGCTTCATAGTGTTGTTACAACTTCAGTTGAGGCTTGAGACTTGAGGCAGTTTCTTGTTTATTAAGACACATTCGTCATTTCAAAAGGGCAAAGATTTCCTAAAGGTTAATAACATATTTCTTTATGAGAAGAAGACTTTATGATCCTAAAAAAAGCTTGGAATAACTGTTGAGTGCGTGTTCATAAGTAAAACGCTGTGAAACAAAGAAAAAAAAAATGAAAGTGGTTGTATTGCTTATTACACTGAAAGGAACGATATGGTCCAGGAACTTCTGATAGGATTATCACAGGAATCTGATATTTGAGCAAGACTACAGCATCACAGAAAATCAATCTGTGTTTCTATAAGCTCCTGGGATCAAGTGCAAATAAGTTCAGATTCTTCCATCTGTTTGAAGAAAAACAAATTAGAGATAATCAGATCTGATTCTGGCTGGATGTCAATTTATCTATTAGAAATAACCTCACACATTGTTTCGATCTATGTATTGACACACAGACAGGTAGATAAATAGACCGATGTTTCAATTTTGAATTGAAAACTATTACATTTATATAAAAACCTAAAATAATTGACATTTGAATGAAAAAAAAAAAACCCTGTTCAACAGATACTTTATTGTAGTAGACCGTTTATTGGAATGCATACTCATTATTTTACATCGAAGACATAAATAGCATTTAACACTACTCTGTGATCTGTTCTGATCACTTAATGTGATTTTATTATCAGGACGCACGACTTCACACAACGACAAACAGCACAACATAGTAAATCATAAATTTAGGATTCAATACACCAACTTGTCTTTAGTTTACCATGTTCATTATATATAGTATTGATTTACATTCACACCAAGAATACGGGATCAGACACACAGGCTCACACACAAGCACAGGAGCAGTTCAGCTTCGTGCAGCCACAGCTGGAGTCGACTGCTCGGTGGACTGCAACTGCTTCCCCAGGTACTCCCTGGAAAAAAAAAAAAAGACCACAGAATGATTATGACTGTATGATATGCACCTCTTTGTATTTCTGGATATTGCTCCAGCCTTTATGGAAGTAAAATAGCATGTTTTTGAGCCGCCACATAAAGCTTGGTGAGGGAAGAAATAAAATGCATGCAAAAAGAGGCGATTACAAAAGACATGCAACACTTTTTCCCCCCCCCACAGCTGTTTCTCCAATCTAACTGTATTAAATTCACCCTGCCTTCCTGAATAATCTTCACAAGATTCGATTCTTTCCTCTTTGACTACTTAAAATGCCATTTCACCAGAGAGAGTTAATTCTGAATGTCACCTGTGGTTTCTCAACTGTTGGGAAATGCTATCTGTCATTTAAATCCTTTAAAAGTGTCCACCATCTTGATGTCGAGCCAAAGCCGTCAGCGTTTCCTGTCTTTATGTCAAACCTCGTAACAGTTTCTCCTTAACTGTGACCTTTTTTAAGCATTGTGCTTTACTTCAGGCCTCAGGTGCTTCAGATAAGATTGCACAGCTTATTAAGGTGCATGCAATTCTGAAACGTTACACAATAGATGCCCCGCATCTCACAGCATTCATGTCAGAATAAACAGTATCCAAGAAAGCAATTACCACATCTGCTGAAAATCTAAAAATGTATGATGAATTAAGGGTCGAGAAGTTCATCTAGCTGGCTCTGAATTCATCCGAGTTCAGGCCTTCCATTTCTTTATGGGCAAATTGACTACATTAGCATACACCTGTCATTCATTAATTGTCATTTCTGGCGGCTTGTCAAACAACTACTAGGTTTGACTTTAGCACACCAGCTGATATTTGCATGGAAACAAAGCAGATAAGCGGTGCGCTGTTGTACATCAGAGGCGAGATGGAAGGAGAGAATCACTGAGGGCTGATTCATTGGGGATCCAGCAAAAAAGATAAAACAGCATTAAATATGAGGATTAATAACAGCTTGACTGCCAATTTGTATATTAATTGAGCTAATATGTTCACAGCTGCTCGCAGACACAAGATATGGATGGCATTAAGGGATTGTTATGGAGATATGGAGTGCAGAGCAGGGGTTCCCAAGTGGAACTGCAGGGGGTATGTGTAGATGAAAAGCTAAAAAATAATTAAGCCATAAAACTTAAAATAATAAAAAACATATATATATATACATGGGTTGCATAATTAATTAAAACAAAACTGAAATTTCAAAAGACTCAAAAATCTTTTTATTCTGATGCGCTGGCATGATTAAAGCACGGCACTGTGTTCATTTACACTCAAGCAACTCATGTTTTCAAGTTTTAGTTCACAGTTAATGCTGCTTCATTTGAACTTCATCTCTGCAGGTCACTTGCAATACATTTGTGGACATGCCGTGCATCCCTTTGTTTTCCAATATTTTTGTAAATACAGTGCCTTGCGAAAGTATTCATACCCCTCTTTTTGTTATGTTGCTGCCTAGTTAAACTGCTTTCAATTACTTTTTTTTTTAACCAATCTACACTCTATACACCATATTGACAAAGATTTAATACAGAATTCATAAATTTAACTGAAGATGCAACTTAAATTTGAACTGAAATAAGTCCATTGCGTAAGTATTCATAGCCTTAACTGAAATGTATCTGAAGCACCTTCACAGCACAGTTTGATATGGCAAGTTCTCAAGCTCTGTCAGATTGGATGGGGGCAGGTGCACATTTTCAGGTTTCCTTCAGAAATATTTGATTGGGTTTAATTATTGGCTGTGGCTGGGCCACTCAAAGACATTCACAGAGATGTCTATAAGCTACTCTTGCTTTGTGCAATGTCCTGTTAGAAGGTGAACTTTGTGTTTTTGCTCTGATATGCATAATCAGCTGTTAGATTAAGATGTGTGTGCCACTTGAGATCATACCCATATAGGTATATAGGTATACCCATATAGTGAAAAGTGCCTGAAATCTGATGTTTTCAGGCACCACAGGTTCAAAAATCGAGGGCCATAAGGCATGTCTGTGGAACATGGTTAATTGAATATTAATGTCAGATTAGTTGCACTGCTTTGTGCTAATTGAAGTAAAGCTTCAAGCTAAATATAAAGATCATCAGTAGGTGACATTCATATATTAAAATGCCCTATGACAACTTTCATAAAGGTCTTCATTTTAAAGGGTAAAATGGCCCCTCGCATTATGAATAAAAAAAAGTCGAAATTTTAGTGCAGTCTAAAATGGGTATGCAGAAAAACACATTAATTCACAAATGAATGATTATACTGAAATCTACCTACCAAAAAGCACTATGAGTCATGTTGGAGGAATAATTGAGTAAGTTCTGCCAGGTTTAAAATAGACTTTGAATATGTGGTTTCAGAATTTTAGACTGAATAGCATCGAACAACAAAAAAAAAACAGGCCCCCAGAACAAACAGGACGCAGACAACAATCAGACTGAAGCAAAATCTCCACTGGGCTCAATCATCTGCACTTTGCATTCAATTTTCTGCCAAACCTGCAATCGACCCAAACCACAAGATGTATGTGAGGGTCACGGTGTCAGCGTGATGACTTCAAGAGACTCTTAACTTTTTCTTCTCTGACACCTTGAGCTGATTCCTTCAATTTTTCAATGTCAAGGTCTTATAACGAACTGCTGCAAAAGATTTCGTCCTTATTCATCCCGTACACACAGAAAGCCAGCAGACTCATCCTTTGTGTGGCTTATGAGACGCTTGACTATGTCTGTGGCCTTATTCATTCGACCTGTGGTAAATACAATTATGACCCATGGCGACCTTGTATTTGAAGAGCTGTGGCTGATTTTGAAAGCTCAAAAGAAAGAGACGACTCCGCTGTGGCCACCAGGCATCAACAACACTATGCATTTTTACTAAATAAAATTCAAAACTGAAGAGCTGATTAACAATCTACCTGCGTCCTCAGGTGTCTGAGACTTTAATGACTAAGAGGATTCAAATGAATGCTCTATTACTCTGTGGACTGGAGCTCCTAGAATCATCCAATTTAAGAGTTCCTGAGTTCAAGAAACGGAAAGACTGAATTCTCAAGGCACTGTCTCATGATGAAAGTTAAGGAATATTATTAAGTCTTTAAAAACAGTACTTAAAATTAAATATTTAAGCATACATTTTTCTGTTTGAAATTAAAGGGCCAGTGCACATTATGGAACATTTCTGTTTAATTATTACTACAGCTAATTTGCTAATGTAATGTCTTTCAAGTTTTCATTTTAACACAATATTTTTTGATGGTTTTACGATTACACTTAAGGAGGTTTTACAGCTACAATTCTGGAATTTGAAACAAAAAGTTTTGGACCAGATGCCTGAGCCCAGCTGGATAAACAATATGCATAGTATATTGAATTAAAATAATAATAAGTTGATGCCTTTGTATTCAATATGCTTTAAAATATATAATCATATAAAATATAACAGAAACACACACACACATATACCCCTAATATATAAATATATATACACACACATACAACACTAGTTCTAATAATAAAAAAAAAAAAAACATTTGAAGAATGAATTAATTAAATTGATAAAAAGTGAGAGTTGTTGCATTTCAAATAAATGGTTTCTGTTCATTATTGAATGTTGGAGGAAAAAAATCATGGACTCCGCAAAAATATTATAATACACAGCACAACTCTCAGCCAACAAACATTTGAAATAATACATGTGACTAGAGTAATAGCTGTTGATAGCTGGAAATATTGTCATCTATCTATCTGTTATACAATATTATTACACGGCTTCGTGGAATACTCAATTCTGATTTGTCAGTCACCACATTCCAAGATTTGTTATGCCCAGATAACAACCGGTAAAACTAATAACACAGACTCATCCGGGTACTACAAATCCTCTTGAACGTTATCATTCGGCTGGCCCTGACAGTTTGTCGCCATCTTGTGGCTTAAAATGCTTAACCACGAGTTAAAATGGAGGACTTCAGCATTCATTTCAACAAGTGACTCCCCGGTTAAAAAAATAAAATAAAAATAGAGCGTAACTTTGAACAAACAACAACAACAAGACACAAGGTTTTGTGTCTAATTCTAAATTTTGGTGGGAAGACGCCGCATAATAAGCAGGATGATGTACATTATCCCTTACAGTACATATGTCGTAAATGCGGATGACTATGCAATTTCTCTTCACATTTTTCCACATTCATTGTATAAATGATTTCTAAATGATAAAGGCACATAACATATGAAAGGTGTGATCATCTTTGGTCTTGTTTTGCAGTGAACCCTTGCTTGATACTTTTTCTGTTATTCCGATCAGGACTTCATTTCCAAATAAAATTACGTTTCATAACAGCGAAGCACATCTGAGAGATTTCACGCTAAGCTCCACTAGATGAAGTCCTTAAGGCTTGTGCAAAACAAACATACAAAAAAAAAATTGATTAAATACTGTGTCATCCAACATCTCAAGACTGTGGAGTCGCTGGCTGAATTTCTGCACACGCACAGCGGCACACCTCCAGGGGTTAACCCAGATGGTACAGATACAATAAGCTAACAGCGTGCAAAGTCGGCCATCTAGAACTGTGCCAACTAAAACATCTTCTCCTCCAGCTGTTGCCATGACACCAAACAGTCTCTATGGAGTGAGAATGGAAAAAAGCGACAGCCATAGTGTGGTGGCAGCCCCACATGTCTCAAGGGGAAAATAAACTGTACGCACACGTTTTTTTTTTTAGTTATTTTCTATATCCAACTCTACAAAAAAAAAAAAAAAAAGAAAAGAAAAAAGCTCTACATATAAAAAACAACAACAAAGAAAAATAACCTTTTGGTATATTCATACAAAAAACAACGATGTGTTAAAAAGAAATATGTAGATATACAAAAAATGCCATGGAAACCAGATGTTCCTCTATAAGAACATCATCTCAATAATCATGCTAGATAAAATCTCTCGACAAGATAGCAGCAAAAAGAAAAAAGCATCCATGGTTGCAACGATGGCGTTTGGGAAGAGGATGTGAAAGGCCACTCTTGTATGGCTCTTCTCAAGAGCACCTTGGAAACCACGTTCACCAAATTTTAACTCAAATCATCGGGTTATTACATCCCCTGTAATTTCCTCCTCCAATTAAGAATACAAATAAGAGTTGGCCATCACCTCCCTTCAAATTTTCATATAATACGTGCGCTCTCTGCCTCTTCAGCCCAATTGGCATTTTTAATAGTTCCCTTTTAACTCTGGGTCCATGTCTGAGAGGCTTGAACCAAGATGCAACCATTAAATTATCCCCGAGAAGAACAATCGCAACTTACTGCTCTGCTTGCTTTTTATCCCTCTTTTTGGTGGTTATATGCTAAGCTTTGCGTCAAACCGCTTCAAAATTATGCACAATTAATCCGGAAAATTACATGTGAGCCATTTAGCTAATGGCTAATAATTGCCACGATCCACTGAGTCAGAATTAGCAGACGGAACAGTTTCTAAGCAAGTAAATGAAAGAGCTTTTGAAATTATGTCATATATACGTACCTACATAAAACCCTCTGTCTGGGTTCACGGTATAAATACTAACATATAAATTCTTCCCAGAGCATCGGCCTCCATAAATTTATTTCTCCCGCACTGCGGCCGATGATAAAGATGAAATATTCGGAGGTATTTTATGGAGCGTGCTCTATACCACTCGGGCAGCATTTAAAGGGACTTGTTTTGTGCTCAATTTGCCGCTAAACTTTCAATTTGAAGGCTGATTTAAAGGCACTGTAATGAAACTCTCTTCATGACACCACTTAACATACAGCAGTAGGCTTCTGTTGTGCTCTAAACACGCATGCTGTGCGCCGGGACCTTTGAGCTTTATTATCCCTGTTTAAAAGTAATCTGAAGCTCCTAAGGATGAATGCAGACACAACAATGAGCTACTATTGTTAGTTTTACCTGAGCCAGTGCCTCATCGGCCTTGATTCAACAGGCTCTGACAAACACATCGAACATGCATGGAGAAGTTAATCATGTTTTTTGCTACTTATTCTGTGCCCTTGGTTTTAATCAAAGATCAGCTGAAAAGACACAATGGTCCACTGAATAATTCATTATATTATGCAATGCTGAAGTGAGAAAAGTACTACTGCGTGGCAAAGAGAGATTAGGAGAAAGCTGTATTCCAGGTCACAATTGAGGGCAATGTTGCGTCAGGCCCAAACACTTGGGCTGTTTTGCTCGAGGAATAAATACAACCAGAACTCCTGTGAAGACGTTAGGTGTGTGAATATCCTGTAAATAAATAAACAGTAGCAACAAGTGCCGAACGACAAAATCTGGATTCATATGAATTTAAACCTACCAGTTATGCACCATGAGCTTCTGAACAGCCAGAAGCGCATTATAGCGGACAAGCTGGTCTTCGTGATGCATGTGGTTCATCACTAGTTGTTTACCACCCAGCTGTTCAATCACCCTAAAGGACAGAGAAGCAGAGAGATGCAGTTCCAGATTATTATGTTCTGTAACACGGGGGCCTCCATGCCTTTCATTTTAACTCTGGGAATAACAGAGAACAACAGCTGCATTATTTTCGCCAATTCCAATCATTAAAATGAAAACGCACTTCAGTGCAAGACTAACAAAATTGCAAAGCTCAAAAAGCTTTCATCATCAGCTTGAATAGTTCTCATCTTTAAATAAAAAAAGTCGTTTTCCAAGGGAAGCTTGACAAAAATGCCAATGTGCAACATTGCCACTACCATGCTAGGATGCCATTTTTTTGTAAGTATATACATAAATTCATACATACATAAGAATGAACAATTGTACTGTTTTAGATCATTTAATATTTGATCAAATGTAATAGTTGAAAAAAAGCACTGAGCACAAAAAGCTCAATTTCGACTTAATTAATTAATTAAGCTGCTGGAATGCAGCTGGAAATATTCAGAGGGAAAGTGACAACAAATGAGTCCATTTAAAATAAAACTAAATGATTAGAGCTGCTATTAAAGCATCCACAAATACAGAGCTGCATTTTTAATCAGGTTCCATAATCAGACTCTTGTTGATGCCTTGTGAAAGATTCCAAAAGCGCTCGGGCTTATCTAACACAGCGCTTTCTAAGAACTGCTAAATGGCACTAACAATTTTCCATTTAAAGTCACTTAGAACTTGATCTGAAATGTTCACGGTAGGAAAATGCTGCCTTCTGTAAGAACTTTATTGACGAAACCATTTTGCTCCTACCATTTGTGGCATTTGTACTGTAGTTACAGACGGACAGATAAAATGATAGAACGACAGAAAGATAGATACTGTAGATTTCAGCACTTATCAGATCTGAACGCAATTATTTTGGACAACTGCTCACCTGCAGAAGCTAATTTGTTCTGGAGTGGTCTTATTACGGAGTTAGAACCGGGGCTGATGAAACCAATGAGTCCCTACAGATTCAGCGTTCAGTTTCTTTGAACGATGGGGGCGTTTTGAAGTGGAAAGTGAGAGTGCGCGTTGTGAGTGGCTGACCTCAGGGGGAGGATGGTTTGGATTAGAGAGGGTATTAGCCTCTCACAGTGGAGTTGGACACGATTGGCAGATCTCTCTACTTTTAGAGGAAAACTATATATAGCGTTCTTAAGTATAAAATTGATTGGCCGATCATGAATGCGACGTGCCGACAATGTAAATGACAAGCTTGGGCAATATCTTGCAATAGGTCAGCCTGGACGAGTAAGTATGCCGCTCTCTTTGAAGTGATGTAAGTGTAAATTGACACTGATATCATCGCATGCAAGCAGTTGCCACAAATGGTAATAACTCTAACCTGGGCGAAATTTTCAGCTCTATAATCGCATTGAGCTACAGGATATTTAAATATTGAGAAAATTGCAGAGCCGCAGAGTCAGAGAGATGGTCATTTATGGATGAAAGATGAAGGACACTGGCTCACCTCTTGCCGCGAGGGTAATGTCTCACGTATTCCCCCACGTCGTGAGCTGCAACGGCAATAACCTGAGGGTCATCAGACACTTCCAACAACCTGGTCAGTATCCTGGCAGGATAACAAACACACAATCAGTTCAGGCCCCCAAAAGCAATCAGTAACACCTCCAGGGCAACACTAAACCCACGCTGAGCAAATATATCCCAGGGTACTGTACAGCTGGAGATGTGGTGTCTACTACTGTCCAGGAAAACATCATAAGATTCTGTTAGCTCAGTAAGAAACAAAATGGGAAAACGGCAAAGGTTTACTCAAATAGTATTTCGCCTTGTTTTCAAGTAAAAAGATTTAAACATCAACCAGATACGTTTAAAGGGTTACTTCATCCCAAAATGAAAATTTTGTCATGTCAGGGTTTCTGCAGGATTTTCAAATCTTATTTAATGCCTTTTAATGCCATAGGCAACAAATTACTAACACGCCTGTGTATGAATGTGTGTATATTATAGTGCATTTTTTCATGCAGTTTACAATGAGGCAACAATGAACATATATTCCTCTGCTGAACATAGTTAGAAATGGATCAGGAGACAGCTTAAATGTCAGCGTTTATTTGCAGATTTCAAAATTTCAAATATCATCAATAAGGATGCACCGAATGTTCAGCAACCGAAACTATTCGTCCGAAAATAGCCCAAAAAAACACTTTCGGTGTTCGGCCGAATAAGTAAAAAGGCAGAACAATGACGTTTTTAATGACGAGATTAAATAGTAACCCGCGTAGAGTGAGAGGCGCGCGCTTTATGCGGCAAAAAACGGCCGTTTGCAGACACTGTTCTGCTGAATTTTGCAGAGGGGGTGCATCTGCAAAAACGTACAGCACTTCAAGTTTAATTTATCACTTAATATCAAGACACCCCGAACATCACGCAGAGTACGAGAAAGACACGGCGGCGGCTACGGCAACAGCAGCAGCGAAAAGGGAAGTAGCTCCTCCCAGTTAAATAAATATTTTGAAATTGTATTTTTGTTATTTCATTTATTTCTCTGAAAAGCAACACAAAATAGTAAATAATAGTAATTTTTACTATTTCATTATTGTAATGGTGAAAAAATTGGCAAAATAAATGGAAAAAAAATGCAAAACAAAAAATCATCAAGTCTGAACTTTGAACTCTTAGAGGTTAAAACTGTATGGGAAATTAAGGTGCTAAAGCAACTACAATGAAACTTTAATTACAGTGCCTTAATTAATTGGCTTTCATTGAAGATTGCTTGATTTTCCTCCACTGGAAGTAGTTGGACTTGATATGTGATTTAAAAGCGTTGATTCCTTTTTTACCCAACTTAGACACCCTCTTACAAACGTTACAAAATCTTTCTCCATTTTGACCTTCAACAGGCTACAACCATGTCCCAAACTGGGGTTGGTACTGTATCATTAAAGTTTTAACGGTATTACAACTTGCAACTAGGCCTAACAGTTTTTAACTGCAGCTTTAACCAAAAAAGTTGCTAAATGCAGCTAAACAATCACCGGTGTGATCATACACGCAAAAATGACTTTTAATGCTTTTTAATGCCCCGTGGAAACCCTGTATGTTATTTCAAACCAGTAAAAGCTTTGTTGATCCTCAGAGCACAATGAATTATTTAGATATTTTGGATGAAAACCGGGAGGCTTGAGACTGTTCCATTGATCACGGAGTAAATCACACTGTCAAGGTCCAGAAAAATGTGAAAGGCATCATCAGAATAGTCCATTTTGGAGAGTATCCACTGAACCCAAACTGCATACGCTCTTCTTTGTCAGCTGCGCCACTATTTTCATTCAAATTAAAAAGTAAATGCATGTAGAAAATGTGTCCTCGTATTGCATCTGACACAGAACCAAACACTATTTGGTGATGTGGAGAGACAAAGATGAATTTTTGAATAAAGTCATTATTATTTTTGTCAAAAAATTATCTTGTCGCTTCATAAAATACAGATAGAATGTCTTTCATACTTTTCTGGGCCTTGACAGTGTTATTGACATTACAGTCAGCCTTTACCAGCCTTCCGCTTTTCATCCAAAATATCTTTAATAGTGTTCTGAAGATAAACAAGGCTTTAATGGGTTCGGAAAAACATGGGGGTAAGTGATTAATAACAAAATAACCAATTAATGGAGAAGAATAATGGCTTGTTTTCAGAAAATATACAGCGGGCCCAAAAATCACTTGATTTTGTAATTGTTTTTGAAAGATAAGTCAAAACATAATATTGTGAAATATTACAACTGCAAATAACTTTTTAAATAATGTTTTCATTTTTACTATGTTTTATGGTGTAAATTATTGTTGTTGCGATACAAATCTTAATTTTCAGCAGATATTTTTCGGTCTTTGGTGTCACAAACAGAAATCATTCTTCACTGCTATATTTTTGTAGCAATAACTACAAAATTTCAAAATTATTACCTTTTCTTTTATGTCAAATAATTAGAAATTCATGTAAAGAGTATGTTTCATGGAGATATTTTGTACATTTCCCACAGTTAATATATCACAACAAATTTGATTAGTAATATGCATCACTAAGGGACCTCATGTTGGATTGTGCTGGTGGGATCCAGGCACTCATGTCTTGTTGAGTTTCAGTTTAATGTCGAGGTTCTTGTTATTGGGGTGTGTCTTTTCTTGCATTTAAGTCCTTGTAGGACGTTCATACTTACAAGTTGACAAGTCGTTATTACGACGTTGGGTGCATTCAAGTCACTTTAATCGGAAAAAGGTGGCTATTTAACTTTTCTATGTAAAATTCATAGATTTTTTTTTAAAACTCTACATCTACAAAATATTAAATGAAGACTGTGCATCATTGGGTTTTTTATTCAGTGATGTTGATAAATTTCAGGAGAAGCCTTTTATTCGGAACCAAGCGTCTCCGCCTTAAATAAGCCCGATTTCCTCCCTTCTGCATCTCGTTCTTGCATCCCTCTGCCACCATTGGTCCTAACCTTCCTCCGAGGGGGGCAAGCGGGGTTCCTGGACAGCACACCAAACATGCTATTCTATGCGCATTATAGTGTGAGGAAGTGTGAACTCGTGACATTTATGAATGTGATGTATGTAAACTGAATAATTATATAATTATACAATGATATAACATTTTATATAAGAAACTTACATAGTTTTATTATACATTACAAAACAATTGTCATTTTATTCATTTCAGCAACTTTACCAACACTGCATATCTTTGGTCTTTGGCTCTTTTATAAAATAGAAAGTTTCTTCAGATGTTAAAGGTTCATTAACTGAACCATTTAGAAAAAAAAGGTTTTTCTATGGCATTGTGAAGCACTTTTATTTTTTAAGAGTGTATGTTTCAATGTCTCCCGATCCCCCCCTTGCCGTGTCCTGTCTACCAAGCCTTGCTGTTTTTCCCCCACAGGGTTGTTATGTTGTTTTATTTTATTTTATTAATAAAAGCCCATTCTCGTGCACCACTGAGTCCTCGCTTCCTCCCTTCACCCCATGACCCTGACAAACATATACTGATTTTAATGCATTTTAATGCATCCTTGCTGAATAGAAATATGCCTTCTATGAGATTTTTATGCTTTGTAAGTCATAAATTATTGAAAACACATCTTCTCAAGTAATTTTTTATGGATGTTGAAATATTTTCAACAAAAATACTGCTTAAGAAAATTATTTTGTTTTGAGCAAGAAGCTTGTTGCTCCAGGGAATATAGTTTCAATCTATTTCTGCTCAAAAACAATGTCAAGTATGAGACGGGCCTCTACTGCATGAAAGCGTGAAATTATAACAATCATGCAGAATGGAGAGAGAGGGTTCAAGCGCTACAAATCACCTGCACACTGAGAGCAAAAGATGGAAGGAAAAAAAGAGAGACAAACTGAAGTAAAACACAAATTGCTAAGGGCTGAAATGGAGCCTTGTGCTGATTGTGGAGAGGGTGGTGATGAGAGGAATGAGATGAGTAGATTAGGATTTAAACAGAGCTGTCAAAAGGGTCGAGCTGACGCATGATTAAACTACTGAGAGACAATGGAAATGAGAGTTTCAACCACTGATACTTGGCTTTGGTTTCAACTTGTACGACCTTCACTGGAAAGGGAGGAGAGGAGCGCGCACTATGTGCTTTAGACAGTAAAAACAACTTGTGTAAAAACAGTACAGTAGGTTTAAAGCAGTAATTGAACCATTTGCTCAACACTGCAAAAAACATTTCAGTACCTCTCTGAACACTTGACCCCTGCTAACATCTTTTTATTCTAAAAACAGGGAGAACTGAAAACACTCATGACTGCTCACACGCATGTATGATATCAATTCACACAACATGTATGTTTTAAAGCAGCCACATTCGCATTACAATTTTCTATTAATGCTCTTTGTTACTCTTTTAGGAAGAGGAGAGCAGAGAGTGCACTAGAAATAATGGGGGGAACAGAGGGGAAAATAGAGAAATCACAAGCACTCAAATATTTGGTTTTCCAGGCACTGTATCTTGAATTCAATTTTCAGATGGCAAACATATTTTTCTGTCAATATTTTTCTCTAAATTGACAACATTTTGAAAACAACTTTTAATTTCATATACAAGTTAAAGGGATAGTTCACCCAAAAATGAAAATTTGATGTTTATTTACCTACCCCCATGCAATCCAAGATGTAGGT
>JAUMHQ010000046.1:5929112-5947728 GCA_032361165.1 Enteromius paludinosus | reverse complement strand
ATATATATATATATATGTGTGGTAACTTAAAATCTTCTTCAAAAGCAAACCTGCAGTTGCTACCACTTACAGGCAATTATTGGTATTACAACAACACAAACCCATAGTTGATTTATATCTTAGTTAAAAACCTAAGAGAGAAGTTTGAAATTATATTATATTACATTAAATAATACACAAAGCCCCAAATATTATTTTGACATTTAAGATCCACTTTAAAAAAAAGGTGTGTGTGTAGTGCATTGGTTTAATATGTCTTTAAAATAAGGAAATATATACTTTAATTGAAACTAAAGTGTATGAATTAGATATAAACATGCCGATTTAAGCATTTTTCAACATCTTAATAACCAAGAAACTACATATGGGCAATTCACCAACCAGTAAAAATGGAGGGAAAACTTTTGTGAAATGCTTGAAACACGCTCTTTGACTACACCCAGATTTAAATCAAAATGCCAATGTTATTTCTTGAGTTCGCTTACCCAGCAATTTCTTCCAGGACTTGATCAAAGACTTGGCCAGTGAGGTCACTTCGTCGTCTGTGCTCTGCTTGCGGATGGCATTGACTGACATCCCGATCCTCGTCGACTGTTTCATAATAAAAGCAGAGGAAATGTCTTATTAAAGTGCACCCGTGAACTAAAACATGAATGAAGAGCAGTGACCAGCAGAGTATACATACCTGCAGAAGCTCCAGGGTCATGGGTATATTCTTCAGTTCCTTTAGTAAGTCCAATGCACCAGCCTAATCATAATAAGAAGGGGAAAAAACAAAACAAAAAACACACTACTTAGTAAAATACATTACAAACTTTATGGAAACTATTACGCGTAAGCATGTTTACAGAAATGTCAACAGAGGTAACTATGTAGAATAACATCTAATTAACATAACACCACTTCTACCGAGGAGATCTGGGTAAAACCTTGCTTGATTGTATATTTCTAAGCAAACTGAGTGCCTGAGTTGGTTTGTTTTCCAGAAGAAATCAGTAGCATTACTGCCTCCCGCTGACTGACCCTATGCATTTATCCGCGCTACCAACAGCTAATGTTGCTAATTTCCCCGCTAAGCGTTAAGTTTCCAACAATAAATTAAACCCCTGTATATTCCTCTCTCTTAAGCATTTACCACAACATCTATTCAGAAACAGATCCCCGGTGTTGCTATAGATTATGGAAATCAGTTCTTCTTCTCGTATGTAGCTGTTAGCTTGCTACTTAGCCTCGTCTAGTCCGAGAAAGGGAATTCATTCATGACAAAACATCTCACCCCGTTCTTCTTTTGTGCCATTTTATCCATCTTTTTCGCGATCCGGATGATCTCTTCTTCTTCTTTTTTACCCATTGTTGGTGTTGTAAATGGTAAATGTTAAATTCAAACGGACTTTAAATGTAAAAAAAACGTAGAAGCACAGGCGAACACACCACTCAACCGGCAGCGACCGCAACAGCTCTGGCAGGAAGGCGTTTCTATGAAAAGCCCAGACATCACTAATCAAACCATTGACTAGCAGCGCCATGAATCAATCGGCGTAGAGCGCAGGCAAGACTAATCGAAGAAACGAACGCGCGTCACACTGCCAGCGTTCTGGATTAATGTATTTAATCGAGTCTATCCTTACAACCGCTTGAAATTACAAACTCAAGTCATTTAAATGTTATGCAAGATGTAAAATATCTTGAGCCGTAGGGTATGGAGCGGTTTAGTAATTTGTGCTGGAAGTACCCTGTGGCAAAGAGCATGGAGGTGAGATTTTGGCATCCTCTGTTAGCAACACTAGAGTGCGCTCTTGCTCGATTTACAACGATTGACACGTACGGAAAGTATTCAGACCCCGTTACAATTTTTACTCTGTTATATTGCAGCCTTTTGCTTAAATCATTTAAGTTCTTGTTTCCCCCTCATTAATGCACACACAGCACCCTATATTGACAGAAAAACACAGAGTTGTTGACGTTTTTGCAGATTTATTAAAAAAGAAAAACTGAAATATCACATGGTCCTACGTATTCTGTATGCTGTGACACTCATATATTTAACTGCAGTCCATTTCTTCTGATCATCCTTGAGATGGTTCTACACCTTCATTTGAAGCTGTGCTTACTTGATTAGGAAAGCCACACACCTGTCTATATAAGACCTTACAGCTGTCAGATGCCAGAGCAAATGAGGATCATGAGGTCAAAGGAACTGCCTGAAGAGCTCAGAGACAGAATTGTGGCAAGGCAAAGATCTGGACATGGTTACAAAAAAATGTTTGCTTGCACTTAAGGTTCCTAAGAGCACAGTGGCCTCCATAATCCTTAAATGGAAGATGGACCATGTGATATTTCAGTTTTACTTTTTTAATAAATCAGCAAAAACGTCAACAATTCTGTGTTTTTCTGTCAATATGGGGTGCTGTGTGTACATTAATGAGGGAAAATATAACAAATAATATAACAAAGAGAGAAAATTTAAAGGGGTCTGAATACTTTCCGGGCCCACTGTAATAACAACAACAGGTTTTGCTGACGGACAAGGTATTAATTTGTTTACAATCAGTTAGTGGGGATATATGACCATGGAAATGTTTTCTTTTTCTTTTCTTTCTTAAGTTAGATAGCAGAATATAATGCACAAGTGTAAATATGCTATGTACTGTTGAAGTCTGTGGACTTTTTCTGGGGTAGCTAAACATGCAGACAATTTATTATACAAATCATTTCTTTATAATGGCCAAAATTGCCTTCCTGACTATTTTAGCAGGATTTCAAAGTTCAACGTTCACTTTCAGACATTCATGCTTCCAAAGTATGCAGCATCATTAATTATAATAGACAGAGAAAACTGAATGGAAAAATAAGTTAATTTGTTTAATAGATGGAACTTAGTTGTTCCAAAATTTAATTAGAGATTTCAATACAAAAGTAGGTGTGGTCTCAAATCAACATTTAGTGAGAGAAATAAAATGTCTTTTGCCATCAGTAATATATTGGAAATGGTGTTTGTAACACTGGTTTATAATTAATAACATTCTGGTAAGTTTTAATACACATCTAAAATCTAAAAACAAATTAGGCTATACTATAACAGCCGTACTCAGGCTTTTACACTCAGGTCTTATATACTTAAAAT
Organism: Enteromius paludinosus; assembly: GCA_032361165.1. Classification (NCBI taxonomy): domain Eukaryota; kingdom Metazoa; phylum Chordata; class Actinopteri; order Cypriniformes; family Cyprinidae; genus Enteromius; species Enteromius paludinosus. The sequence continues at coordinate 5,944,604 of JAUMHQ010000046.1, read as the reverse complement.
ACAATAGATATGTGAGAATCTGTTTAGACTTTTCTGGTTTTATATACATTTATACTCTTTTATAGATTTGAAGTAAATAAAAATGAAAATGTAGCTAATATATATATATATATATATATATATATATAAATACACCAAATGCTAAACTATTAAAATGCTATTACTAATAGCATTTTATGTTAATGTTATTGATGTAATTTAAATGCACTTTGTCACTCTCTTTCCCAGTGCAATGAAATCCCATGTCTGTCTTACTCAGCCCCTTGCATGTGTGCAAGCCTCTAATCCTTAGAGATCAAGACAACGTGATTCCACATCCAGTGAATTTGTTTTGCTCTATACCTACATGACCAACAACATCAATAATTATTATGGCACATTTTGATAACGACAGCAAGAATGTACCTTATACTGCTCTGAAACTCAACTAGTAAGAGCTTGATCAGTGAGCAAAAGTCGCTGAAACCAAACTGCTTAAAATGTCCCTAGAAATGCTGCAAGGCTAATCTCCACCCCATGCTGATAAGGAAATCCTATAAAACTATCTGAGACGTGACGGGGAACCTCGAGATTACTAGAAACTGCAGAATATCAATAAACAGACATTACACAATGTCTCATTATGAGGAAAACAATTAATAAAAGTTAAAGAATGAACAGATTCAGCCAATAAAGTCCACTCTTTTATGCTTTACATATTCACAAATCGTTCTGATTGTTTCACGTGATAAAAGATTGCATCTCCCCAGATGTAATGCATTAAGAACTGGTGTTGCTCTGCTGTAAACCAATCACAATCACAATATTCCCGCTGTGCTTCCGTAGTCACAGTTACGCTCCCACTGAGAGACACATGCTTTACCAGCTGAGACTTCCCTTTCCCTTATAGTCAGCTACAGCATAAAACCTCTCCACTTCACCCCACTCTAATCCCTATTAACAGAGGCCTTAAATCTGCTTATATCTCTGCAAGAAATTAGAAACACCTTCACCCATCTGCTGGATATCGCACACAGCAGAACAAATACTTCATGTCTCATTATGTTTTAGTGAAAGGCACTAAAACAGTGTGTACAAATGTAATTTATTTAGCTGATTATACAGTGAAGTGAGACAAAGATGCAGGTTTTATGCTATACAAACAGCTGAGATCAGCCAAAAGGTTTGCATGGAGGTTTGTGCTTAGCTTAATTATAATGTTTTATGTTTGAATGTCATCAGTCTCTCACCTACTGTTATTATGGGTGTCAGTACTGTACTGTTTGAAACCTCATAGGCTAAATATGCAGTTTAATTATACGTTAGCGCAAATGCTTAGATTATACAAGAAACCCGTTTAAAAATGCTTTGGTTGAACATTTATTTGAATATATGAAGGCTTAAAATGATAGTATTCTCGATGCTCTTTCTCTAAAATGCTGTTTAATCATGACCAAAGATTACACAAATCGACCCTGATGCCTGCCGTCCCAAAATAGCCTTGAGCGTTGTTCATAATCTCTTCAGTTGATGGACTACAAACTCACCAACTCAACCCTCCTGAAAATGTGAAATAAGGTAGGATGAATTGCTTCAAATGTTGGAGTTTTCATCTTAATAGTAGCATAAAAACTAGTAGCGTGTTCTGTATGTTTTTAATGTTTTTACTCATACATGAACCTGCTGTAGAAAGCAATCTATTATTCAGAATGGTACATTTGAACAGTGCATGGATCGAATTTACAGCAGATTAGAAAGCGATTGCTATGTTTGAGCTTTATATACATGTGCTTTTGTATTAAGGTTTCCAGAACATGTATTGTGGCTGTTATGTAGCAGTTGACCGCACAGAAAACATCATTTGTCCATTGTCCATGCCACACGGCAAAGCAATTTGTATGAAGATGGTGTTTTCAGATAGCAATCAGTACATTTTAGACTTGTGTACTGATCTCATACTTCTTTCCTTTTCATAGAGTTCTTTTTAAGATCAACATAAAAATCTACATAAAATCTAATCCAATCAACATAAAACCTAATCTAAAATCTATACATAGTTTTAGTTTAGTTCAGTAAATATTAGCACTAGCATTTATCCGTGGACTTCCCTTTTTATACCTGACCATGTAAAGCGAACATTCCTGTGCAAACTCTTAGTCCTTACGAGAGGCCATTTCAATGTTGACTGCAAGAAGCCATTTCATTAATGACTATGATGAAAAATTGAAAACAATACCTGAAAGACGAATGTAGCTGTTGCTGCTAATGAACTAAAGATTGATTTTGCTAATGCATTTGTAGTTGTAAGAATTGCAAAGTATAAAGACTTCATTACAAAGAACATATCACATAATTTAAAGGTTTTGTTTTGTTGTCATCAGCAGAAAGTCCCCCAGAGTACATTCATTTACAAAAACTCTTGCTTACAAAGTGAATGTGGAAGCAATTTCAGTACGGTAGAATTAAACCTAATGGGACGCTGATAGTGAGAACAGAACGATGTTACGGCATGCAATGCATAATTTATACTGTTATTATGCATAATGAAAAAAAACCTGCTATGTTGAGAAAAGTATATTAAGCTGGAAAAAATATAGTCATTGTTATTTACCTCTTGTTTTTTTTCAGTATCTCTTAATATGAGCACAACACACCTTAATGATACACCCCATCCCGACATATCCGTGGGGAGTGTGCAGACCTTGGTCTCCAGACCACCACACCCCCAGGCAAACCCCATAACAACTAAGAGGGTATGTTTCTACAAGAGCGGGGACCCTCAGTTCACAGGGCACCGGATGGTCATCAACAGCCGCACTTTTAAAACCTTTGATGCCCTTCTAGATGCCCTCTCTAAGAAAGTGCCTCTGCCATTTGGGGTAAGGACCATCACGACACCCAGGGGAACACATGCTCTATGCACGCTTGATGATGTGCAGGATGGGGGCTCTTATCTGTGCTCAGATCAGAAGAAAGTCAAGCCTTTTAACTTGGATGAGGTCCATAAGAGACAGGTCCCTTGGAACACTACCAGACCTGTCAGTGCAGGACGTAAAGCACGAAGGGAACTGGTCCGGCAGCTAGTAAAGAGAAATGAAGTAACCGCAAGGGCAGGAAAAATGGCAGACAACACAGTGGTGGTACGAACTCCAAAAAGACTGACGGTGTATAAAAACAGGGACCCGAGCATGAAGCGAGTAGTTGTTCTTCATAGGAGAACAGCACCAAGTTTTGAAGCTCTTTTGGATTATCTTTCTCAAGTGATGCAGTTCCCAGTTGTGAAGCTTTACACAGAAGATGGCAGAAGAGTAAGTATATCATATAAATGTGTTCCTAGTTAAAATTATAGCAAACATTGGTAACTGGCAACTAGTTAAGAATCTGCTATCACTGTGGTTAATCTCAGTAGTTACTGAAATCGTTTTGACCTCATGAATTTTAAAAAAAATCATCCATATATATAAATTTTTAAGTACATTAAACTTGATGCATTTTATGTAAACACTCAGTTATACTACTATATCTTTGACTTACAGAATATAAACTAAAATGTTGTAATATTGCAATGCAATGTTTTGGTTTTGTACCAAAGATTTTAGCACTGTTTGAGCGCTCCTTTGTAATACCTGTTTTGAAATATTTTTGCCTTGTCATTGAATGTTTAGTCAATTCAGGATGTGTTTTGTGCAATATTTTAAGCTTTTTAGTTTTTAAGCTTCAAAGCATACTATGTCTTTGTTCGTTACAGTCATTTCGTCAATCCTTGATGTACTAAGCCATGATGTACATGCCATTTAATTCTTACCCCCAGCTGTGAGAGTACACTATAATCACTACTGTCCCTATGGTGTCTTGAAGAATATGACACACACGAATGACTAAAGCTCATGTTAGCTGTCAAACTTATGTCCAAAAGTGTCTGAATATATAAATAATGTTATTTACTGGATGCACATAAGTTTCTGTTCTATTTATAGGTCGAAGGACTTCCTACCCTCATCTTGTGCTCTAGGATTGTTGTGGCAGCTGGTAACGAACCCTTCAGGCCAGGAATCTACAATCTCCAAGCTCCCACTAAAGTCCAGTCAAGAATATCTGAATCTTTGCTTTTAACAGAAACTGAGACACCACTACGTAAGCCAAAATGATTTTGTTTGTTTATTTTTCATTATTAATTTTTTATTTAATTTATTTTGCCTTTCGTTTCAAGTTTAACTGATAATGGTTTTTTTACTCTTTTTTTCCCCATTTTGCCATCTTCTGTCTTCTAATTATATCGGATCATTCGTCCATAAGAAGAAAAAAAGATTTCAGCTGGGACTATTTCAAGATCAAGGAATTTCTCTTTATCTTCTGAGAGGTTCCTTGTAGAGCAGATCAATAAGTCACTAAATGGAAATCTGACAGAGCACAATAGGACAAATAATGAATCAATGGAAACTGAAGGCAGTCAGCCGGTGGGATCAGACGAGATGGAGACCTGTGACTGTACGGATGGTATGGAGCAGAGGAATTACCCCATTATGCCTAATGAAGACGACATTGAAAAATCATTTCGGGTCAATGAAGATGGCAGTATGACAGTGGAGATGAAGGTGCATCTTACTATAAAACAAGAGGAAATGATCCACTGGACAACTACACTGAACCGCGTTTCTGTTAATAACCAGCAGAGGGCAGTGTGCAATTCCAAGCCACAAACAGGTGCAAACTCATTAGATGTAACCAATGACTCAGGCAAAGAGTCGAATGGACCTCACAGCCTAGATTCTAAAGAAATCAATACACTCGCTAACAAATCTGTAGGATTCATCAAAGAAGAAAGGGAACATTATGGCAGTGATACATCACCTGAAAAGCCCAAGTCTATCTATAGAAGGCTTCCCACTCCTGGTCCCAGACAACAAAGAAAAGAGGCCTCAGTCGAAAACATCAAAACCATTTCAGAGACTGAAGTTCAGGAGAGTACAGTAGGTGCGTACTCTTACATGGAGCGAACTGCACAGGGAGAGCTGACGGAGGGTTACTGTGTGGTCAGTCGCAGCAGTAGCAGCAGCACAAGAACTGTGCCAAAACCTGGGAAGAGTGAATTGGGAGATGTCAATCAGAAAAGGTCTGACACTTCCTTTATGTCCTCAGGTGTTGCACAGATTCTTCAGCTACAAAACAATGGGACGATGGGAATAACAGAGACTGTGATGCACATATATGAGTCACAGGGCACATGTGACAATTACAATGCAAATACACAGGTGTTTGTGGACAACAAGCCTGGATATCACACAAAAGCTTTGCCTCAGAGTAAGCCAAGCTCAACAGACTCAGGACCCCGTTCGTCCTGCGATGATTGCGATGTCGATCTCACTCGGCAGTCCACAAGTTCAAACTCCCAAGATGGCAGAAAATCCAATATGCTATCTTTATCATCTGCCTATTCAACACCTCCAAATAAGATGAACAACAATCCATCGATCCTCACTGATGATGAAAAACACACATTGGTTGAGTGCACGTCTGAAATGACTGAAAAGGAAAGCAAGCATCCAGCAAAACCAATGGAACAAGTCTCTGATGATAAAAGCATTGTTAGTAATAAAAATAATACACCAAAGTCCAAAAAATCTAAGAAAAGTACTTCTTCTGAATCTAATGGATTTGGCAAAAAAATAAGGGGCAGTGCTACTTATTCAAAGAGGTCTTCAAAAGACCTCCAACTGACGTCAGACACACTAAGCCACACAGGATCAGAGAAGAAGACGAGCTCAGCAGAAAGTGACAGGCGTGAACACAAAGCTGTAAGAGACAAAAATAAGAAGACAAAAACATTTGAAAGTCCTCCAAAGATTATGCACTTGAATCTCAACACTGTGAATCAAACTCAGTCAGAGGAAGATCTCAAGTTAAAAGATAAAACCATCAAAGACAAGACGTACAAAGTTAACACAAATGGCCATGATTCTCGGGTACCTAAACTAAAGAAGAATAGTTTAGACATTCAATCACCAGTCCCAATAAAGAGACTACCGAAACAAAGGTCAATGAATGGTGACAAATCCAAAAAATCCTCTAAACAAAAACAGGAGTTGAGTGAAAGTGTGTCACTGCCCGTGCTACAATTATCCTCCTCCAGTGTTAATCAATACGTTGAAAGCTGGCTAAATAAAATTGAAGCAGAATCTGTGCCCTACGATGATGAGACAAACCATCCAGAGATTGTACCAAGATCAGTATTTAAGATAGGGAGTGACTCCACTGATGGCTCTGAGATTAAAAGTGACCCTGAAAAAGATAGTGTAAATGTTGAAGGCCCTTCTCTAGAAGATAATGATGACAAGAGGCCAACTTCTTACCCACCTGTACAAATAATGTGTGAGGGAGAGCCGACCGAGCCACAGAGGACAAGAGGATTTTGTAAATCAATGCCAATATTGAGGGTACATTCTGAACAGGAGGGTCTTGTAAGAATGCACAAGTCATCTGAGAACTTGGCTCCTCCGGACCCTTCTGGGACATCACAAAGTACAGAGGTCAGAGTTAGGTCAGGCATGAAACCAGTTTTGCAACAGTTGTGCTTGTCTGTTCAATCTATCAAGCAGGCGTTGAGTCCGACCCACTTAACATCTCTGGAAAGGGAAAAGTCAAGTAGCCTTCCAGATTTTTCCTCTCAGGTGGCCTCTGCCTTTGGGTCTCCCTCGAGAGCTCTTCTATCTTTCTTGTCACTGATGACTCTGAGAGATGGACTTTCAGTCCTCTACAAAGATGAATCACCAGCCAGCAACTCTAATGTCTGTCCAGAGGCCCTGCAAGTAATGCAGTCCTTGGAAAAAATATCCAATATTAAAGATGAAGATGAGCTTAAGGCCAGCTTGACCAGTCTTCAAAGTTCAACTTCATCCAAACTAAAACAAAGCTGGAGAGATTTCCAAGAGCAAAATGTCTTTGAAGAGAGCCCGCCACTGTCACCAAGATTCTCAGAGCAGGAGTTTGTTGTAGAAGTGGACTTAGAAGGAGACACAGAATATCAGGACAAACAGTGCAGTTTTAGCATAGAAAACTTACTGGATGAACTGAACATGCCTGAAGATCTTAACAGAGAGATTTCCTCTCTTGTTGAAGGAGAACTACAGTATTTTAATCAAGCAGAAGTAATAAAACAAGATGATACCATCAGTGAAATTTCAGGTAAAGAAAAGGAAAATGAAGATGGCTCCTTAAGTGGTAGTTTAGAAAAAGCTGCTGACATGGAAGAGGAAAAGGAGAATATCGACCAAGACAATGACAAAAACAATGATGACACAACCAATGATCAACTGGAACCAGAATCTCAGGAATTGAGTTTAGTTCAAGCTCACTCATCTGACTCGGAAGCTATAGAAGAGGATATGGGTAATGAAGATTCTGGTATAGCAGTGCCCATTCAATCTCCTGAGGGTAATGGTAGCGATTCAAGCAAAGCAGAGGTTTTAGAAACATCTGATAACAACCAAATAAATGCAGAAAACACGGAAGAAAGGGTAATGCATGAAAACTCTGAAAACAAAGATGGTGAAGGAGAATGTTCTCCAACATCAGAACAAAATATAACAGATGTATCTGTAGAAGAAATTTCTGAGCTCTCTGATCACCAAGACAATATGTCTGAAATAGAGAACAGTGTAACACCAGAGATTATAGAAGAACGAGAAACTGATATAGAGGAGGAAGACAACATTCAGAACATCAGGGTAACTAGTGAACAATCAGATGCTTCAGAATCCGAAGACACAAATGCCAAACGCTCATGTTCAGCATCAGACACTGAGTGTGTGCCATTTTCAGACAGAGAGGCAGCTGAGCTTAATGAGAACAATCAGTACAATACAGCTGAAGACTGCGCTAAAGAGGCAGCTGATCTTTCTGATTTTGAGGAAACAATTAGTGATGGAGGACATGAACAAGAAAAGTCCTCAGAGACATCATCGCCTTATTGTGATACAGAGGGTGAATTTAGAGAGCAAACGTCAGAATCATCCAGCCAAGAAGATGATCAGGTGATGTCTCCTGATGTCAAAGATGAAGATCTACAAGAAGATGCCCCAGAGATCTCAGAAAGTGAGGAACCCGATCCACAATATCTTAGTGATAATGCACATAGTATGACTCCTGAAGCTGAATATGAGAAAACACATCAAATTGAAAATGGGCTTCTGGAAGAAAATGACGTTAATGAAGTGGACCATGAGAACTCTGAAGCTTGTGAACAAGTAGATCAAGATGCTGAACCAGACTCCTGTACAATCTCTGATCCTGAGTTAGGTGAATGTAGAGAGCAAACGTTAGAATCATCCAGCCAAGAAGATGATCATGAGATGTCTCCTGATGTCAAAAATGAAGAACAACAAGAAGATGCATCAGAGATCTCAAAAGGTGAGGATCCTGATCCACAGTATCTTAGTAATGATGAACATATTATGACTCCCGAAGCTGAATATGTGAAAACACATCAAAATGAAAACGGTCTTGTGAAAGAACATGACATTAATGAAATGGTCCATGAGATCTCTGAAGTTTGTGAACAAGTAGATCCAGATGCCGAACCATACTCCTGTACAATCTCTGATCCTGAGGCTGTGGATGAGGATGTGACAGAAACAAAGCCAAACACAGGTTATTCTGGACCCTGCAAAGTCCAGACATTGGAGAAGGATGGACTTACTAAAAAGGAGAGTTCTGCTGAAGAGTGTGATGTAGAAGAAGAAGACTATGTAGGTTCTCTTGATTCTCATAATGTGAATGATGTTAGTCGCTCTTCTACTGATACTAAATATTCTATGGAAGGGGGGTCATGTGGCAGAATGAGTTCAAGTGAGCACCAGTTTGAGAAAGCTGAGAGTTTAGGTATGGAGCATGGCTATCATTATCTACTGCATCCAACTGAGATCTCTCAAGAACTGCTAGACCTAATCAATTCAGCTTTGTTGTCCTCTACCCTGACTGTCACATGTGATTCAAATGGCAACCTCAGAATAGAGCCAGACAAGCACAAAATGAGGGAGATGTTTATGGCTTGCCAAAAGATAGAAAATCAGTATGGTCAAAAATGTCTCCCGAGCCCGAATACATCAGATTTGTCTGATTATAGGCCTGAGACATCCGACAATGGTGGGTACCAGTCGCAGGAGCTTTTCACAGAGAGTGGAGAAGAGGAGGCGGAGAGGTTACGTATCTTTCGTGAGATTTTAAAACAAAGTTCAGAGCAGCCAAAAAGAATAAACCATGTAAAAGAGAACGGCTTGATGAAATCGATGACAACAAAACCGACACACAGTCCAAGTTTAAAAAGTCTTTCTTCTTTCCAGGATACCAAAAGTGCAATCCAAGAGACAGTGTCCCACAGTAGATCGCAAAGCTCACTTGATGGAGATTCTGAGTCGGTACAGTGCATGACTTTAAAAGAAAAACTGGACTCTGGAGAGGGAGTGCTGATTGATAAAGGCAGGTGGCTTCTCAAGGAAAACCACCTCATCCGTAACTCTCCTCCTGCAACTATGGGAATGTATGGAAATGGAGACACCACATCAGTTGACACAGCTCAGGACAACAGAAGTGAGGATTCAGCCTACCCATACTGTGAGAACCAAGCCTCGCCTCTGGCTGTAATATCCTCTTCTGAGCTGGAGGACATGGCTAAACCCCCTACACCGAGGTGTACATACTTCAATATGGCACACAGCAGTGACTCTGATCCTCTCTTGGATGCCCAAAGTGTCAGTAATGGCAGTGGTGGAGGGAATGCTAGGAGAAACAAGGAACTTAAGGTATCTCCAATGGGTGAGTCCTCTAAAATGTGGGCAAAGAAAAATGGAAGTATGTCTTCATTCGCATCTGTTGAGTTCAAACTGCCCGATGGGAAAGTTCATCCTCAGGAGGTGTTGGGATCTGGTGCTAACAGATCTCAGAGTCAAGACAGTCAGAGAATACAAGAGGAGGAGTCGAGGGAAGGTCTAAATCTCAGGTGTGGGCAACACTGCCCAATTCTATAGTTCAAAAGGGAAAATAAACCAGCTACAAGCACTTCTATTAAAGTTATTGACAGGAATTTATTCGAAGTAGCTTATTTTTTTAAAACGGTTTGAACAGCAAAATGTAAAGGCATACAGTCTTTAACTGCAGTGAAAAGACTTTAATTTCCTCACTTTGGTGCCTGCTGGTATTTAAGCTTTCAGCTGTAAACATTTGTCTGTTTTAAAAAGTTTTGAGTTATTTCAGACATGTATTTTAATTTTAAAACAGGGGCTATATTGCACAAATCATCTGATTTACTTGAACTGATTAAACATCCTAAGTGGTATTTATGGTATTTCCATATTAAGTAAGAGTATAACGTTTGTGTTAATGTGGTACTACCTATTACTATTTGTTTTTTAATTAAAACAGACCATTATTTTAAAGTGTTACCCCACATTACAAAACGTCTTTGTATGGAAGTTCTCAAATACATATAGAGAAGTAATTTATACTATCATTTTAACCAATATAATTTGGTTAGAATAGGAGAAGAGTGAACAATGCTCTGTTGTCTGATATTTTTGTGCCATTGTTGGTCCTATAGATTCATGTTTTTAGGTCACATGAAACACTGACAAACACTAGATCCATGGGTAAACCCATTTAGCATTGTGTAACATTTTAAATTGAAAATATTTGTTATTTGAATTGGTTGATTATTTTTTAGTGTCTTTTACATAAAAAATGCAGTTTTTAATGCAGTATTATTATCATAGCACAATATCCTCGAGAAGAGCGCAATGTAAAAATATGATGTACAACAATGAATAAGTGTATCGAAGGCAGCTGTCATCATCACCACATTAAATATGATTCTTTTTATTGTGCTCATATCAAATAAAATTGCATCACCTCTACAAAGCATCGGTTGATTAATTGTATAAATTGATTAAGATTCAGCACAAAAGATATTGTAATATACGAACATGCAGACATTATCCTCAACTGATTTACATCATTAGAACTTAACACAGATTATATTTTACAAACAAGAAGAAAGTCTGAGAAATCACCAAAAAAATATTAAAAAGAGATTGAACAAACACTTAAGTATTTGTGTAACAAACAAGTATTGATTCTGTCAAAGATATTATACATTTAATAATTGTTAAAAGCTTGCCATATAATGTAATTATATTATAGTCTAGACCATTTGTTAATGAAAATGAATTTGATAATGCAGATGGAGGTCTATGAATGGGGAAAAATAACTGGAAATATTTTTGACTTCTAACTTCAAAATAAAAACAACCTACTGGGAAAGTAATATTTGTTGATTAGAGTTTGTATCATGGCATTTTTACTTGGGTATTCATGTTGGAATTAATTAATAATAATAGTAAATAACAATGGATAAACTGAATTGTTTATGGAAAACAAACTATTCAGTGTTCAATCCCAGACTATTCCCAGCATTTTGCAGCTGAGATCCCAAAGTTTCTCAGCCATTTCATCATCTCTAGCAGCTCTGGTGCATTGTGAAGGTCTGCAGTTGCTTTAGAAAATGGAAAAGACAGAAAAAAAACAAATAAAACATATTCATTATTATATCCAGTCAGTTTATGTGTTGCCTCTGCAACTGTATCTAATGCAATTCAATACCTGTAGTAACCTCCACTCTCTTTGTCTAATTCTGGTTGCACTGCACAGTAGATGGTAGTTTGTGCTCCCTGCACTGGGGTCTTTGTGAAAGGTCTGACAACCTTCCACATGATTAGAAGTCCGAGATTCATATGTCTTTTAAGTTCTGTCCGCACAATTCCTGGATGGACTGCATACGCTGTAACACCTGTGTCTGGGGATACAATTCATGATAGATCAAAAAGTACTCCCCTGGCACAAGTACCTAATTTTCCCATTTATTTAATCATCCAGAATTTTTAAAGCTCACTTACCCTTGAGTTTTTTGGCCAAGGAGCGAGTGAAAAGGATATTGGCCAATTTACTCTGACCATATGCCCTCCTGCTGTGATAATTCCTCTCGCTATTGATATCATCAAGTGCTATCGTGCCCCAACTATGAGCCATAGAGGAAAGAGTGATGATTCTTGAGGGGGCAGATCTCTTCAGCAGATCAATCAGCAGGAAGGTTAACAGGAAGTGACCTAATTGACATAAAAGTTCAACAGCAAACTTCACGTAATGTAAGTCTGCACCATTAAACAAGCAGTTGAATGATGTACAAAGGTATATTATTGGTAAAACATGAATTTTTGCAGTAAAGAAGATATCTCTGACACACTGTGAACAAGAAAAACACTTTACCTAAGTGGTTCACACCAAACTGCATCTCAAAACCATCTGCTGTCTTAGAGTAGGGACACATCATTATCCCAGCGTTGTTAATGAGTATGTGAAGAGCTCTTTCCTCTGAAAACAAGAGGCTTTTGATGATTACTTTGGCCTCTGTAGGAGACATGTTGGTATTTTTAAGAGAATTACTTCACATAAAACAGTTTTGTTTGATTAAATACACAGGTTTGGGTGTAAAACTCTTATATTGATCACTTACCGTTGTTGATTACCTCAGCAAATTCTCTGATTGACTTGGTGTCAGATAAATTTAGTTTCCTGATCACTATGTTTGGGTTCCCTGAGTCCTCCATGATCTCTTTCAGTGCTCCTTCTGCTTTCTCAAGGTCTCTGCAAGCCATTATTATCCTGGCCCCTGTGGAACCACTCCAAAAACAATGACTTTTATATTTGGTATCCTAAATAAATTTGTGTAACACACAGTTCATAATTTTTTTTTTTAGTTGTAGTTAGTTTCTTTAAACTGATTTACATTACAAAGGCTGGTAACAGCACACAAGAATTAGATAAATGTGATACCGCGTTTTGCCAGGTCTCTGGTGGTTTCTTTTCCAATGCCAGTATTTGCTCCAGTTATAATGACTGTTTTGCCATTGAGTCGTGCACTAGACGACCACTGGCCACCGAACATTTCTCTGTGCAAATACAGTACATCATAAATGTAAGAACAGTGCACAAATTACAGAATTTACATTTTAACAAGCATTTCTTAATAAAAGAGATACAACAACTAGACATTGTATAATTACATGATTACACAATGAAACATAACAACTGGAATATTCCAATATAAAGTCCATATTGAACAAGTACATTTGGCACATATAAATTTAAATTTGTTAATATATTTACAATACACTCATGATATAAAATCTGAACTAAACTAAAACTGAATTAAATTTGAATTACGGTAGCAGCAATTAGTAAAAGCTCTTAGAAATTTCACTTATGTTAGTTGCAAGTTTACTTAAAAAAAACCCAGAAATGATAAACCTACCTCAGGGTGTATATGTTGGACATCTTGCTCAATGCAAAGATGCTCTAAATACAACACATGACTTCCCTCTGGAGTTGTTTGCAGATACTGCACTAAAAAGCAGAGCATTGCTTAGCGTGAGTCTCAGTGCATTGGTGTGGATTAGAAATCGAACAGACTAATCCACAGCTAATCGGTTTAAGGCACTGATCTACTGTTAACTCAGCATGAATGCATTCCTTCTGGATTCTGGAAATTCGCTGCAGGTTTCTGACCTAAATAACCTACATATAGGAATAGGCTAACCTAAAAACATGCAACCATTTAAAAATGATAGGTGACAAATCAGATGTGTGTAAATGAGCCATACAATGGAGAACACACACACAAATAGAAATATGAAAATAGAGTTAGATTTCATCCTCTAAAAAATCCAACCCAATCTCATGAAAATACTGTATGTACCTCTGTATACTTTTTGTGCAACACCAATTTTACGTGCCTTACTGCACGATTCTCCGTAGCTTAAAAGAGAAATGTTCACGAAAACACGGGTTAATTTCTTTGATATAAGTATGTATTGCAGCGGTTCAGATTTCAATTTAAATATCCGTGAACTGTTGATGAACCGTTAATGCTCTATGGTGTTGGAAAAACCAAATCCAAAAACCTACCCAGTAGCGTTAAAGGGTTCAAATGATGTTGTTGAAATTATTTTGTGTATTTGCTGTAATGCAATGTGTTTAAGTGGTTAAAGTTTCAAACACATTATTTTCCACATACTTTACATTTTTGTTTCTCCTAGCCTATCTTCCGAAATGTGTCGATTTGTACAATGCTCATGGTTCTAAAACAGCAAGCTGTGCTCTGATTGGGCAGCTATCCAGTACACAGGAAAGCAGAAGTCTTTGATTATTTTTGACGGGACAAAGTCCCCTTTTAGCACAGTTGTTCACACCTAAAAAGGCGACAGGTGACATAGTCCATGAAAACTAGCTTTCTGTAGTGTGTAGATGTCATCTTCAGACTTCTGGTCCAGAATTGTTGTTCCTCTTTCTGAGGCAGTACACAGGATGTGAACTCATGCAGGAGGGATGTTTTTGGAAGCATTAAAATAAATTGCGTTATAATAAAATCAAGATTTGTTGATTTCAACACCCACCCTCTTTGGCATACTTTAGCATAAGTGAGAAATATTTCCTCTATATGGCCTATTCTGAGACAGGAACTACAAAACCTGCAATCTTTGCCACAGGGTTGTTTTCCTGTATTCTCCTGGAGTGTGAGGATTTTCAAGCCTCTCTAATGCTTTCTTTGCACCATGCGTCCTGGTCCATGACTGTATTATGGTGCTGCATCACCTTAAGAACTCAAACTGGCACACTATCTGGAACAGTGGTACCTGCTTTCTCTGAACTAAAGGTTTTAGAATTATCACAGCAAGTCACTTCCTCTAAGAAGTGAACATGCTTTTTAGTCCCATCGCTGTTATGCACTTTGGCAGACAAGAACTCTTGTGCATTTAGCTTAAGATCTGCAATGGTGCCATTTATACCTACTTACAGTATACTTTGATTTGACTCTACGTTAAGAAAACGTAACTAACTTAAAGGTTGTGAGTCAGAAGCACCAGACTGTTGAGACATGTAGAGTGCCTCACTTTATAGTCTCTGTGCGCAGCCAGCATAGACTGCTCCCAGGTTCAGGAAAGAGTCCTCTGTAAATGCACTGAACACACTCTGATATTTGGGTTGACCCGTTCTGGAACAGTGTTGTAAATACAACTTAAACACTGATGACTGCTGTGCTAGAGGGCTGCATCGGGATTGGGACCCGCGGGACCCAACGCAAATCTCGCGGGAGCGTGCGGTTTGAAATTTGCCGCGGGCGGGAATGGGCGGCTAAAAAAGTACAGTGCGTGATCGGGAGGTAGACTATAGCGACATGATGTCATTGTCAACACGATAACCCAGACCCAGACAGCGTGCTTTTATGTTATTTATTTGTGTTGTTTTTTGAACACAGCCTCTCGTTGCCATTTGTTAATTACAGTACGTCAAGAGGCGTGAAAATGCCGGTGTTACTAAGCAGGCTGCCTACGTCTGAATGTTTTTATTCTTATTTGCATTTATTCAAACAGAATACCTGTGACATCCGAAAGAAACAAACATGAATCT
>JAUMHQ010000046.1:5913377-5926365 GCA_032361165.1 Enteromius paludinosus | reverse complement strand
TATTTGCATTTATTCAAACAGAATACCTGTGACATCCGAAAGAAACAAACATGAATCTCTTTAATAATAGCAATACATTACGTTTTTTCCCCTGCGGGACGGGAGAAGACACAAAAACAATGCATCTGTATTATCGTGCGGGAATAAATTCTCAGAGTTTTGCGGGTGCGGGCGGGAGTTTAACACACACGTTGCGGGAGCAGGCAGTATTGGTCAGAAATTGCGCGGGCGGGAGCGGGATGAAGAAAACAGTCCCGCGCAGGCCTCTATGCTGTGCCCTCTTTTGGCAGCACAAACAAAAAGTGGAGGTGTGTTTAAACAAGTCATCAACTGCAGTGATATGTACTTGTTGGTACATATTTCGTGTCTGGCTAAAAAGTGCACCCAAGGTACATTTATGCCATGAAACAAGGTGATCACTAGTATTGTAATACTATATTTTCCCATTTGTTATGCCTCGACAGAAACTGTAAACAACCTGACCCAGAAAAAACAACAACTTTTAACTTGTTTTTAACAGTAAAATAAATTGATTTGTTTCCTACCACAATACTGCCTAGTTTTGCTATAGGATATTGTGAAAATAAGATCTTATGAGAATATGCTGTGATCTTTCATGATCAGCAAACAAAAGACAAGAATACGACTATTTAAAACACAAAGGATTATGTAACAGAAAGATAGTGAGAGAAAGAGAACAGGAAGACCAGTTTGGGAAAGACAACACTGACATGTTGTAAAACTCACTAACTTCCTTGTGCATGAGATTTGTAAATCTTTAATCTCTGCTGTGAAAACTAACAGTCAGGAGGTGTTTCCTGAAGCCTCTGGAGGCTGGCCGTTTGACACTGACAGAAGATTTACACATGAACTGACAAGCTGACATCACATCCATCTTCAACTCTCTTGGCACCCACAGCAAATGGATGAACTGTCTCTGTTACATCAAACTGTCTGCATGCTGTTGCTGAAGGAATATTGACATTCGTTGTATGATTGATAGTACTCGTAAACTGGTACGTATCTGCAATCATTGTCTCATGAAAATAACTTAAAATAGTTGTTTCAGTATTATTTTTAAGAATAAACCTAATGTTATCATCTTATGATAAAACAAAAACTTTACAAATACATTTTTCGGGTTATCCTGAAGCAGCCTTATTTTTCGATTTTGCCTCTCCCTTTAATATTGAAAGGTGTTGAGAAACATTAGGGAAGTGTTTAGAAACTTCCGCTTCTGCTAATATTAGACGATTTGAAAGAAAAAACAAGTTAATGCGGCATAAAATAAAAAAAATTACCATGAACCTTTACATTTTTAAGCTTTTTTTTTATTATTATTTCTTACGTTTTAAAATTTGTTTGCAAATTTATTTAATTTATTTAATTTATTTATTTACTGTATTTATCTTGCATTTTTCAGGACCAAAACATTTTTACCAGTAAAAGAGTTTGGGTAAAATGTGAGTTTAAGTTTCATATTTATGTTTCATAGTACATCTAAAAGACATTTTTTGTAATAGCATTGAATGTATACAGTATACTGTATAACTCTCTCTCTCTCTCTCTCTCTCTCTCTCTCTCTCTCTATCTATACTGTTCTCAAAAATGTATATATATATATATATATATATATATATACATTTTTGAGAACAATTCAAAACGAAATTGCCTTTCTCAGTTTTCTTTCATCCAGAAATGAACCCTGCAAATCAAACTGGCCTGCCAAAGGACTTCAGAATTACTCTTCTTGTCTTGTACATAATTATCTTTTTCGCTGGGACTCTGAATGTTGTACTGATGTCCTGTATGCTACGGTCTCAAAGACGTCTCTCCTTCACCAAAGTGTCTGTGATCAACCTCATAGCAGTGCACTCCTTTTTCCTTCTCACGCTGCCTTTTCGTATTTACTATTTTGCTTCTGATGAAGGCTGGATTCTGGGCATGTATTTCTGCAGAATTGTCAGTCTTATGATCCATGCCCACATGTATCTTGCATTCATCTTCTATGCCTTACTTCTAGTCGTGCGTTATGTGGAGCACTCTAATCAGCGGCACAAGCTAGAGTTTCATCGCATCCTTCACGCCACAATTGCAAGCGCAACTGTCTGGTTCATCATATTCGGCTCTATGTTCCCAGTAACTATTTCTAAATACGGAAAGATGCAGAATGATTCAACTCATTGCTTTCATTTCGGTCAGGCTCTCGAGGATCCTAGTGTGAAGACATTAAACTATGTCATTTGTACGCTAGTAATACTGGTTTGGAGTGTGCTAGCATTTTTCCAAATTTATTATCTACTCAACGTGAGCAAGACATTTGGAAAGGCCACATGTCAACGTCAAGAGTTCTGGGCACAACTGAAAAATGTTGTTTTCCTGTCTATCGTGTTTTTTTGTTTTGTGCCATACCAAGGATTCAGAGTATATTATGTGAGTGAGTATGACAAGCATGAAAAAAAAATGGATCATATAAATGAAGTATTTCTTGCTGTCACTGGTTTCAGCTGCTTTGATATGATTGTTTTTGCTGGTAGAGATGTATGCAAACTTATAAATTCAAGGGGATGGTTCATTGTTTAAGACTATAGCATCTATGTTCTATATTTTAATTTATATATAGTAAATTGTTTTTCATTCTGGTTTTCAAATGGTTTCCATTTTTTGATACTTTCATGCATGACAGGATGTTTGGAAATAAGCTACTGTTTTGTCTAAAATGAAATTTGCATTAAATAATTTACAGTATTTACATTATTGATTAGCTTTGACCCCAAATTCTTGCCGTCATCACAGCACAGAAGGTTATCTGTGTGATAAGGGTACAGCGAACCAGTGTTGTCAGGGTCACGGTTTTTCTGCAGTTAGGTTATATAAAGATGCATTCATGGGAAAAGTTACAGAACTGTGACTGGGTTGCGGTTTATTTAGGTTACTTTTTATGATGTACCACGGCTGCCCAAAGTGTATATAGACTAATAAAAATAATCCTTTTACTAATGTGTAAGTTACTATACTCGGAATGTATACTTGGCTACTTAAAGGTGCAGTCAGTCACCGAGTATTTAGGAGAATTTACCAGAAATGCAATATAGCATACAAAACTATATTTTCAGAGGTCTGTAAAGGCCTTTATGATTTTATAACCTTAGAAAGACCAATTTATATCTACATACACCTCGTGTCTGCTTACATGGAAGTCGCCATTTAGTGCTGGCATGTTTCTATAGTAGCCCTAAACGAACAAACTTCTACAGAGCGCCGTTCGTCAGTACGTGGTTCTACTTCTTTCTTGGGGTTTTAAGAGGCCGCTCGTGTCGTCACCACATTGAAATGTGCGGGACAGAAGTAGTAGTGGTAGTATTAGCAAGCAAGTCAGTAGTGTTTTTCTGGTGGGTAAGAGGATAAAGGAAATAAAAAAAAAATGCAGGATCATGTGTATTATGCGCAAGAAGAACCGCCAGGAGGCAGTCTTCGTCAGTGAAAAAAAAAGAAAACTTAATGCAGACAGATGATGGCAGAAATCCCGGATAAATATTGGTGTGGCTTTTTCAAGATAGAAGGCGCTTATGTGGGAGAAGTGTTTTCAAAGCCATGCCATAGTTGCATCTTGTAGAGACACTACTGCCAAACATATATAAATCGCCGGCATCAGGGGTCCGCTAGTAATGTATATGGCATTAAAACTGATTTTGCATGCACGATCGCATTTCACTTTCACTTCTCATCACCACCTGCTGGCTAGAGCCTATGACGTAAGTTGTAATATACATCGAGTCACAGGTCAGCCAATAAGCCTGAACTCAATGGGCCTTTTTCACGCTCTTCATTTGTAAACCGGAAGCTTCATGTAGTTGTGTAAAATAACTTCCGCTGTAGCCTGTATTAATGGCAATGCCCGTAGCACAGGGTTGTTGTGATTTATAAAGAAACAATTCATCATAGATGTTTCATCAAAATATGTTAACCACAGTTTTCCATCAGTAATTGGGTATGATGAAATGAGGACAAATGTTGACATGATATTCTGACGCATATTTCATGATTGAAATGGGAGCGCTAGGTGTATGAATTTGCAATGTACTCTACAACATACTATAGAGCAATAAAATGGGCAAGCTTTTACACCTTTAAAAATATTACTGACTAAAGACTGTTCAAATTAAAGATATGCTGCATCCGAAATCGCTTACTTCCCTACTACATAGTTCGCGAAAAACAGTATGCGAGCCGAGTAGTATGTCCGAATACATAGCATTCGAAATTCAGTAGGCGAGAAGTACCCAGATGACCATCTCGGTTACGTACTGTAACCCCCGTTCCCTGATGGAGGTCTGGGGTCATTACTTGGGAGCCCTGAATCGCTCTGATAAAGAGAAAACGGCAATCAGAATTCTTCTGAATGGCTAGTGGAAATTGCATCCTAAGCCACTCCCCGCTGCAGCGGGTATAAATAGGCAGCAGGTGCATCCACTCTTCAGATAATGTTGAGGAGCCGAGAGCCAGGTCCCTGGGCCCCCCAGCGATGGGTTCGAGGCCGTGGCAGGGGGACATAACGTCTCCATTTCCTCCATCAGGGAACGGGGGTTACAGTATGTAACCGAGACGTCTCGGCCTGTCAGTCACTATGACGTTATATCGTGACAACATAACGCCCCAGTGGGGGGCATAGGCACCAACTGGTAGTACTTTGCCACTGGAGTGAGCCAAACTGTGTGTTCCTGAACTAGAGAATAGTTTAAACTCTAGAGAAGGGATTTCAACCTTCATGAGGACTGCTTCAGATCCTCCATTTTGTTGTTACAGTTTGGCGGAACGAGGGGGAAGCGTGCCTTCAGTGGAAGAGATTACCCGTGGGGAATCAGACATGCGGCCACCTATCCCAGTACAGGGGCTGACCTTCCGGGCAAAGCAATCACCTGGATACTGGGCCTAGTGTCAGACTGCTCCGCCCCAATCTGAGCGCCGTTGATGCTTGGAGGATGCTCGACCAGGGTCCGCAAAAGAGGAGAAACGACTGGGAGAGTTAAGGTGCTCGCATCCCCTGTTACGGGGAATGGCGCAGCAAGCAGGGCACCAAGAGGTCTGATCTACCTGTTTTGCAACAGGGAAGAAGAGACCGGTACAACCCGGAGGTTGTAATATCGTGCGAAGGTATTTGATGTCGCCCAGCCTGCAGCTCGACAGATATCTGCCAGCGAGGCCCCGTGTCCCAATGCATGGGAGGTGGCTACACCCCTAGTGGAGGGAGCTCTCATGCCCAGGGGACACGGCTCGTCTTGGGCCTGGTGCGCCAAGACGATGGCATCCACTATCCAGTGGGCCAACTTCTGCTTGGAGACAGCCTTACCTTTCTGCTGACCTCCGTAACAGATAAAGAGCTGCTTGGAGCTTCTGAAGCTCTGGGTGCGGTCCACATACAAGTGCAATACTCTGACAGGACACAGCAACACCAAGGCTGGTTCCACCTCCTCCGAGGGCAGTGCTTGCATTCCCTGGTCCCTGAAGGGCGTGGTGGGAACCTTTGGCACGTATCCAGGCCGGGGTCTCAAGACCATGTGAGAGTCCCCGACCCTCTTGATGGAAGTGAGCGCGGTCAGGAGCGCTGTCTTAAGAGACAGAAATTTAAGCTCAACTAAATCCAGCTGCTCAAAGGGACCACTCTGAAGGCCTGCTAGCACAACAGAGAGGTTATCAGGAGGGTATCAGGGCCGATCTTGGAGGGTTTAACCTCCTTGCTCCCCTCAGGAACCTCACGACAAGATCATGCTTTCTAATGGACCGGCCATTCACTGCATCCTGATGGGCTGCTATGGCAGCCACATACACTTTCAAAGTGGAGGGCGACAGCCTGCGCTCCAACTTTTCTTGCAGGAAGGAAAGCACTACTCCAATCGTGCATGATCGAGGGTTCTCCGCACGAGCAGAACGCCAGTCAGCGAACAGACACCACTTCAAGGCATAAGCTCATCTCGTAGAGAGGGCTCTTGCCGAAGTGATCGTGTTAACCACCGCCGGTGGAAGAACACTTAGGTCTGCCGTGTCCCATCCAGGAGCCACACATGGAGGTTCCACTTGTCTGGGCGCGGGTGCTACAGGGTGCCACACCCCTGAGAGAGGAGATCCTGCCTCAGAGGTATGCGCCAGGGAGGAGCTGTCATGAGGAGCATGAGTTCTGTGAACCAGGTCCGGGTGGGCCAGTATGGTGCAACCAGCATGACCTGTTCCTCGTCGTCCCTGACCTTGCACAGTGTCTGTGTGAGTAGGCTCACTGGGGGGGAAGGCGTACTTTCGTAGGACTTACGGCCAGCCGTGTGCCAGTCCATCTGTCTCGAGGGTTCCTTTGGTGCAGGAATAAAACCACTGGCAGTGGGAGGACTTGTTGGAGGCGAACAGGTCTACCTGTGCTTCCCCGAATCGACTCCAGATCTGCTCAACTGTCTTGGGATGGAGACGCCACTCTCCCGGGTAGGTAAGCTGTCGTGAGAGTGCATCGGCTGCATGATTCATATCCCCAGGGATGTGAACAGCACGCAGGGATTTGAACCGGTAATGGCTGATAAATGCGACGTGATCGTGTATCCCCCTGCCGGTTGATATATGCCAAAGTCGCAAAGTCTGTCCAGACCAACATGTGCTGGTCCTGCAGTAGGGGCCGGAACCACTGCAGGGCCAATTGCACTGCTACCAGCTCTTGGCAGTTGATATGCCAAACCAGCTGGGGCCCTGTCCAGAGCCCTGAGGCTGCCTGCCCGTTGCATACAGTGCCCCAGCCCACACTGGAGGCATCTGTCGTGACGGTATTGTGCCGGGACACCTGGCCCAGGGGCACTCCGGCCCACAAGAACACAGGGTCTTTCCAGGGACTGAATACACAACGACACTCCAGGGTAATAACCACTCGGAGCGTGCCGCGGCGCCAAGCCCATCTCAAGACCCGGGAGTTCAGCCAGTGCTGTAGTGGTCTTGTATGGAGTAATCCCAGCGGCGTTACAGCGGCTGTGGAACGCCATATGCCCCAGGAGCCTCTGAAAGGGTTTCAGTGGCACCACTCTCCTGCCTTCGAGGGAACTCAGGCACATTCCTCTGTGAGGCGCGCTGTCATACTCACCGAGTCTAACTCCACACGAGAAAAGAGATTCTCTGCACAGGGGAGTTTGCTCTTTCCCAGTTGCCCTGAAGCCCCAACCGGCGGAGGTGCTGAAGCACCAGCTCCCTGTGATCGCACTACTCTCACGAATGGGCCATAATGAGCTAGTCGTCGAGGTAGTTGAGGATCTTGACGCCCACTTCCCTTAAAGGGGCAAGGGCGCCCTCCACAACCTTCGTAATGACTCATGGTGACAGGGAGAGCCCGAAGGGGAGGAGCAGACCGAGACTGGCCCTGCGGCGGACAGGTGGTAGCTGGATGGCCTCAGTCTGCTTTTGAACTGCAGAGAACTGCTGCGCAAATTTCTCTACAGTGTCGCCGAATAGGCCAGCCTGACAGATCGGGGTATCGAGAAAGCGAACCTTCTCTGTGTCCTTCATTTCAGCCAGGCTTAGCCATAGGTAGCGCTCCTGGGCCACGAGTGTGGACATCGTCTGCCTGATGGACCGCACCGTGACCTTCGTCACCCAGAGGGCGAGGTCAGTCACCGAGCACTGTTCCTGCATCAACCCCGGGTCGGCACTGCCCTCGTCTAGCTCTTTTAATGCCTTGGCCTGATGAACCTGCAGGATGGCCATGGAGTGTAGAGCTGAAGCAGCCTGCCCGGCCGCACTGTAAGCTTTAGCAATCAGAGCTGCCGTGGCTCTACAGTGGCCAGATGGAAGACTGGGGGACTGGCAACCATGTCAGAAACTGCACTTTTTGTGAAACGCCAAAGGGAATTGCTGGAACACACAGGAACTCCGTTGAATGCGTTGAAACGCCACACCGAACAGCCTCCGCTTGAAGAAAAGTTTCTCTTGTAGCACTGCGTTCAGGAGAGAACTGCACATAGACAGCTCTCGGCTCCGAAGCAAAATCAGAAGAGTGGATGCACCTGCTGCCTATTTGTACCCGCTGCAGGGGGGAGTGGCTTAGCATGCAAATTCCACTAGCCATTCAGAAGAATTCTGATTGGCGATTTCTCTTTATCAGAGCGAATCAGGGCTCCCAAGTAGTGACCCCAGTCTGTCGTCACGACATAGCGTCATAGTGACTGACAGACAGGGAACTACTGCTTCCGCCCAAATTCTGTAGTACGCATACCATGGACACTTTCCTATCCCATGAGGCTCTGGGAGAGGAGGCGTCATATTGGAAAAATGGCGGAAAGTGGAGACGCGGCTCATTTCAAGTGTAAGTACATCAGGAAAAATTTTTTGTTTATTGTGATTAAATTACACTTGTTTAACACAAATAAATAAATAAACAGATGACTTATTGAAAGTTTAAATTGTCGCGCTGTTGTGACAAGGCATGACATTTGACAACATCAATATGGCGGATGTAGTACGTCCAAATTCCATTTATACTACCCAACTTCATACTACATAGAACGTGCTGTTTAGCGGTCAGGTAGTACATTCAATTTTCAATGTAGTACCTATTTAAGCAGTAATTAAGCAGAGATTTCGGACGTAGCACATGTGTTCCGGAATTAAGGTTACTATGTGTTTGTGCTAACCCTGCCTGCCTGCCTGTCTGTTTGCCTGTATTGGATATTAAAGACTTGTTATTTTGTGAAGTCTCATTTCTGCTCGTGCTTTCCTGCACCAACATCGTGACATATACCTGAAAAGTTTCCTTAAACTAATTGGTCATGCATTTATTTATTTCACATTTAAAGGTAAATTCTAGTTTTTTAAATCTGAGATTAATCGTGATTAATCACAGTCAGTGACAATGGTTAACACGATTAAAATCAATTGACAGCACTAATATATATATATATATATATGTTCAGAGAAAATGTTTCCACATAAGTGTAGACATAACATGCGCAGATAGTGCAAATATGTTTGAATACATTTTTTGCAAGAAACATTATTTCAAAATTCTTATGCTTATTTCGGTAATGCTGTTATCTGTTGTATGCTTATGAACAGATGTTTCTAGTTTTATCTGGAACTAAACTGTCAAACCACCTCTCATTCTAGCTAATAGTAGACATTTCAATGACTGATAAGGTGTGGGTGTGAGTTTCTCATAACAGTACATAAGTAGTGCAAATTGTACATTAATTAAAGTTTACAACAGACATACCACTATTAGCTAAAAGACATTTTAAGGTGGCACACAAAAACAGTAATTTGAAGAAAATGCAATGAAAGCAATAAGGAAAAAAGAGTGAATAGATTTTCTTCTGTTTTTACTTTCATCTGTTTATACTAATTCCTGTAAAGGGAGAATTCCTTTTTGTTTTTTAGCACCCTCTAGAGGCGGTGAAACACGTGCCTGAGTGTTGTTTTACATTTTCAATTGGCTTTTAAAAACTTGTGACATAATTACTTTACATCAGCTTCATCTTACAAAAGGTTATGTACTTCTGTTTGGATAAACACTTCTTCTTCTTCTTCTTCCTCTTCCTCTTAGTTTTATATTTTTCCGTTTATAGCGAATTGAAAGACCTTCTTTCCTTCTGGATATTTTTGTTTCTGACAAAAACACAAAGTTAATTTTGTCTGCTATTGAGAAATGTATAAATAACACACACTGTCCTGAAACACATAATTGGTTGACAACTAAAATTACATCTCTGCACTGGTACGTTGAACACTTGGTGAACCCTGCAGCCTCTTCCAGTAAACTATGACTAATTATATACTGTACCGTAATACCTTAAAACATCATGTGGGATCAATTAGCACCCCCCACAAACTGCAAAACCAGTAACCCCAAATGGTCAAGAAAAAGATTTTTTTTGCTTGGTCATAAAAAACATAATGTTAATTAATGTTTAAGAAACTGCATCACTGCAACAATCTTAAGAGATTTTTTAATCAGAAAGTTTTAGTTATCCCTTAAGTATAACTGAAATAACTCTCTTGTTATATCGCTGCTGCAGCCTGGCTATAATAAATGCTGACTTGATAACAGATGCTGAATTTTGGTTGCTTTTCTGTTTAACAGGTAGTATTGTAGATGTCTATATCTATATAATAATATAGATAATATAATTGCATAGTCATGCATCCGACAAATCAATGGGATGAAGAAAGAGAAGGCTTAATGATTTAATCAGAAGAAAGTGTCTTACCACCCTGTCCTTTAATTATATTTTATATGATTGCTGCTATTTTCAAAACCTGAAATTCTATATTGTTAAGCTAACAGCGTAAATGATGCATGCAGCTATTTAATGAGCACTGATTATGAAATCAGTGCTCATTTTCCTTTCCTTCCCTAAAACTTTTTACACGTGGCTTGAGCTGCAATGCACCCGCAAGTGTAGTGTTTTCTGAACACTTGATCAGTTTAACTTAATAAAAAAAAAAAAACAAGCATGTGAAGACGCAGTGTGCATGTGTACAATATTGCTTGGAGGACTAATCATGTCACATTTTATCATGCACTCATAATAACCTCTAACTGAGCTGAAATGGTTGCAAAATGTATTCTTGTGACTAGCAAAGGGAAACTCATTCTTTATGACATATTCAGTAAATGCTGTTGTTTGTCACAATGTTTTCAACTCAGCTTTTTAGTTGTTAAGCATGTTAAGAATGTTTGTTAAATTCTCACTTTTAAACGTATTTACCTCTAACTTATAATGGAAGTGGTGCCAGTGCCGGTCTGCTGGTCCTTTTTGATTTACATTGACATATATAGTCATTGCTAGTTTGGATTCTGATTCTGATTCTGTGTATCTGACCCCAAGAACGATTTATCTTCAGATGGTGAATTGTAATGGAATGGAAGTTAATGGGGAAATAAGTCAGTGCCTTTTCATCCTCTAATCTTCTACTCAGTGCCACCGGAGTGAATGAATGCCTGTGTCTGCCGCCCCACAGCGGAAGTCCCCCCTCCAGACACACTGTCTCTCTGTGTTGCTTTGGCTGATGGCTGGCAGAAATGGGATTAACCGTGTTTTCATACAATGGTGCTTCTCACATGACATCATGCTGACATTTTAGTCTGCACTGAATACCTTTACAGACAAAGGCAGCAGCAATCTAAACTGATCAAACAGAAAATGTCCTTTATCTGATTGTCCATTTCCTTTGTTAACTCACCACTCCCGAAAAGAGAAACCATCATCCCATCATGTTTCTGACATTATTCTAATCCACAAATTGTGTGGCTAATCTTTCATTAAAAATACCTCTTAAAATAATTCTATTAAATGACTGGCTGAAAAGCACTTTCTCAATCTGGCAAGCTCTTATCTGATTGCCTGACTGATTAGCTAAATGTATATGTGTGTGTGGGTTTGTGTTGGTGTTTGTTTAATTTGAATGCTCTAACTGCAATTTGTAATAACGTGTGTGTACTGTATGCTAAAAATTGCCTCCTAGTATTGCTTCCTTCACATGTTGAACTACCAAAATATAGATTGCCATCCTGGAAATTGCCTAACCTCCTAAATTTGTTGATTTATCCTTGTAAAATCTGGCACATAAGAATGGAGTTTCAATAATGAATTATTGGTAATGAAAATGCATTGCTGTTTCAGTCATACAAAGTTCTGGAATGAAACTCTAGACACAGTCTGATAGACCTAACTCAATGTTATATAATGACATCATTATCACGTGTCACAGCTGATTGTTTTTTTTTTTTTATGTATCGGTAGCCAATGAGCTCACTGCCAACATTCAATTACTTGACTAGAGTTTGCTGAGGCAGTAGCACCACCACCCTCCACCTCCACCAACTCCACCTGTATGGATCTGCTACGGGGTGATCATGTATACTATGGAGGTTGTTCATATATTTTTTGCGTGCGGCAGCAATATTTCTTGCATGCTCACAGCAGTATGTGGTGGATTTATAGGCAGGAGCAAGTCTCTGTACTTGCTCTAATCAGATCTGTTCTGCCAAGACCAAATATATTAAAGGGTTAATCTGCCCCAAATGAAATTTTGTCATGTTAATCACTTACCTTAGGCATACAAGACATAATGTAAGGATATGTATGTGTATGTGTATTTACACTCTGATTTGCACTAACAGAAATGCGTACGCTTTGTGCATTCACAGGATGCTGTCCAAATTGGAGCTACTGTGATGTTACAGTGCCAAATCGTTGAATTAATTGTTTTCATTAGGTACAAAAGTATTCTCGTAGCTTCATAGCATTACGGTTGAACCGCTGATGGAGCATTCAGACAAAGTCTTTCATTCTTTTCTGCACCTTGACAGTGGTAATTTGGCCATCAGTGGGACAGTCAAGCCTCCCGGTTTCATTCAAGAGATCTTAAATTGTGTTAGAAGAAGAACAAAGCTTTTACAGATTTAACGACATGGCGGTAAGTGATTAATGGCAACATTTTAATTTTGGGGTGGAGTAGGCTAACCCTGTAACACCATCATGTAGCCTACATTACCTAAGTCCTTTACACAATCTGACAAGTGTTTAAATTGAACTGGAAATTAGGTGCTGGGCGTCCGGCCAGAAGAGAACTGGCCCCAACTAAGCCTGGTTCTCCCCATTCTCTCATGGATGGGGTTTTGGCTCCTCGCTGCTATCGCCTCTGGCTTGCTTAGTTGGTGACACCTGATTTGTAGTGATTAGCGTCGTGACTACAGAGACTGTCTCTGCATTTGATAAATAAATAGTTTCATCTCGTCATTATACATTACCATCACTCTGTTCTCGTACTTGATAACGTTAAGTGCTTTGCTACAATCCATGTTAAAAGCAATATATAAATAAAAGTCATTGATTGATTGATTGATTGATTACCATGCTAATCCCTCCAAGATTGCATGCATGTGCACAATATATATATATATATATATATTAGGGGTGGGCATAGATTAATTTTTTTAATCTAGATTAATCTAGATTAATTTTGA
>JAUMHQ010000046.1:5887261-5913277 GCA_032361165.1 Enteromius paludinosus | reverse complement strand
TTAGATCTTTAAGTCCATCTCATGAAAAATCGGAGCAGAAACAAAGGTGTTGCGTTTATATTTTTGTTGAGTGTATATATGTATGTATGCATGTATTTTTTTGTAACTTTTTTTTTTAACAACAAAGCTCATGAATGTGGCACACCCATAATTATGAATTAGGAAGACGGATCTTCACAAAACCGCGCAATGGAAAATGAAACTTAAATTAAAATTACAATTAAATTAATTTTTTGGCCCAAAAATTACGTCGACTGTCATGAGTCTGACTGTCGCTCCAACGAAAGCGTAGAGGTGCGATTTGAAACGTGAGCGCGAGATGTCGCTGTGGGACGCGTCGTCATCACTGCAGCAAGGTGCTCGGATGGGGATGGTCCAGCAGAGAAGAGGAGGAGAGAGAGGGAGAAAGCAGGCGCTGCTGCTGCTGCTGCTGTGTCCGTGGCTACCCACCGCAGTTTTCCGGTCTCCTTCTATCCTCACGGTTTTCCTTGGATACCTAGCGGATGCTATCCTTTCCTCGACACACCAGCTTCTCTTCAGCTTTCAATGCCACTCGCTGGGAATGATTTCCGTGTGTCTCTCGCTGTGAATTGTCGGCGTTAATCGGGGAGGGGAAGCGAGAAGAGCGTTGTTCCTCTGGACATTATTCGGTAAGCGCAATGTCATTCCAGTTGCATTCCCAGCTGTCACATTCCCCACCTACAACCACGATATCCGCCAAGAAAACGCTCGAAACAGTTGCGAAACCTTCAGCACGCGTATTAACAGCGCATGTTAGGTGTTTGTTTAGCGTGTGGAGGTCGCTGGTTTTGAGTTGACGGATTTTTATCGCGTTTAATGCTGGTATTCAGAGGGCTGTGAGCGCAGGCTGGGAACTGAAAATGGAATCCATTAGAGCATCATTCTCCATCCAAGACGGATGGGAGGGGGAGCGCGAGCACAGAAAACCTATTACTTCCCCATTGACCTAAATTTCAATGATGTATTTATAAGATTACACTAGTCCACGGACATGCTTCTTTGTCTAGTTTGACAGCATGTTCCTCGCATTTCGTTGTGAAATCCCAACTGTCAACGGCTTTGCTTGTAAAGCAGCGTTTCCATTAATGTCCATTCATTTTGAATTCTGGATTCACTGGTTCGTGCAACCTTTTCATTTTTTGCTTGCATTACGGCTGAAAACAAGCATATTTGTCATTATCACATAACACAATCCCTTTATAAGACATTGTTTAAATAGATGGTGAGCATGAAAGATGTGTAAAGCCTATTAGTTTAGGTGTGTTGATGAGGAAACGGGAGGGCTGTATGTGGCTAGACTGACCGCCTCTCTCTGCACTTGCTTAGGTGAGGCCGTCTTGAAAGAATAAACAATAATTTAGCTGGTATAACAATTATTATTAACTTATAGGCTTTTTGAATAATTTGCTGCCTTTTCCCACACCTGGCGCTTTCATGTTTATATTATCCTTATGTGGGTGTTCATGTATGCATAAGCAGCTGATTAATGAGACAATTATGACATATATCTGTTATCATATTTTCTGTTGTTACATTTATTGATAAACATATGGTTTAAAAACCTAGCCACTGTAGTTGCTTGAATTTTACTGTTAAAATGATGGTAGCCTAAGGGATGCAAACTTTACAGGTTGACATTTTGGTGACTGTGTTATTTTACAGTTCCTAGACAATAACATTTAATAACATAGAATCTAAAAATGTGGCATTTTATGCAAGGAATTCTGCAGAATCTAGGGAATCCCTTTTCACCCATAAATTACATATACATATATATATATATATATATATATATATATATAAAAAGCATAATTTAAAAAATAGTTTTCACTAGAAGTATACTTATTGTTTTGTTAACTAGGGTACAGTATATTTTAATTTACACAAATATTTGTGTATATAAATATATGATGTATAGTAATAACCAATTAGCAGTTATTAGTGTAACATTGTAGGTATATTAGCAGTTATTCCGTTTTTTCAGCAACAAGAAGAGATGAAGTGTTGCTGCAAAGGTTTGATTTACTGATACCTTAATGCATAAAAGTACTTTTTTACAGAAAAAAATCAAAAGAGATATAATCCAACAGAGAGGGAGAGAGAGAGAGAGAATATCGATCGTTCAGGGGATCGGACATTCTCAGGTTGATCATAAATTATACATTGCATATGGAGTTTTTTTCCTTTTTTTTTTGTGCAGAAAGGTTTCAGCAGATCTGGCCCTGGTATTCAACATTTTAATGTGCTGATGCACCCACACTAAGAGCATGCTCTCAGAGAGCAACAGTGCATGACTATGAAACATTGTATGCATACTGGTATTAACCTGCTAGCTACCATATATGGCTGCATGAGAATTAGAATGGAGGAGCTGTGTATGCATTTTGTATCAGGTCGTGTACACTTAATAACATAGAGGTAGCTCACAGAATATCAGAACGAGCGGTTCTCCTCTTAGTAGTATTTGCACTATACAAACAAAATTAGTGCAAAATGCATTCAAAACACCCATGATAAATATTTATATGTAAAAAATATTCAATACAAATAGACAGTTGTTATGATCTGATTTTCTCAATGGGATTGCAAATTCAGAATAATGGACAGGTAGTCAGTAGCTTAAACTTGGCATTAAAATGTGCAAAAGCAGAGTGCTGGTATTATTATTAATTATTAAAATGGTGCAACAGATGGAATGCATTAGTACTTATTAAAGGCCTTTAACTAATAATTTGTTTTTTCTTGTCATTATCCCAAAGCCATTACTGCTAGGTTTTTAGCCTTCTTCCGTTCGGTCATTGCTAGCCTATTGTGGAAGTGTTTTACATGTTTGTGTGACTTTTGCCGGTTTTGATTTATTTGCTTTAAATATTTTGATATGCATTTTTGATCAGTTTTTTTTTCTCTATAAAGTAAAAGAGGAACTGTATCATGCTCAAATAGTGTTCAGTATTCTGCTCAGGAGAAAGTAATAGACCTATTGATAAATATCAGACTTGACTCCAGCCACTTGGTATGGACTGACTCAGTCTCCTAGCTCTTCTGATAATGACCCCAGAGATAAAGCTGGTGATGACACAGACGCTTGCCACTGTTGTCATCTGAGCTGACACTCACAGCTGATATGTAGTTATACCTTTCATACAGGAAGATATGAAAGCGCAGTCTTTAATACATTTATGATTGTCCTTAAAAAAAATCTTAAGTAACATTTTATGATCAGTTTTCATTGTTTCAAATTAATTAGTAGTAAACATGAATTAACAGTGAAAATACTTTTTTTAGCATTTATTATTCTATGTTCATTTTAAATTCAACATTTAATAATATGTTATTAAAATAGAAAGTTATGTTAATATAATGTATTTGAGCTAACATGAAGTTAAATTAGACTAATGAACATTAACAAATAGATCGCTCATTGTTAGTTAATGTGTTAGCTGACAGGAACCAATGGGACCTTATTTTAAATAGTTATTTTAAATACTGTACTGCATGCTGGGAAGCAAACTGGTAATAATAATAATTAATTAATAATAATAATAATAATTAGCCATTACATGGCTTTCTGAAATCCTTGATTCTTCTACTAGATTCACATCTTATATCACACCGCGCCGTCTTGCTTCACAGATATTGATTGTCATGAAAATAGGACCTCAGAGGACTTTAGTATTGAGTTAATGATAATGTAATATTGTTGAATTGTCTGTCTTGTGGTTAGGTCAGTTGTTTTAGTAGTTTTTTTTTCTCTAGTGGAGGCTTTAAGATCATTAACAGGTAAGATTACAATTAATTTTGTAGTTGTTTCTTTCTTCATCTTGCAGAATACTTCACATATGATCTGGAAATCTAATAGCCTCCTCCTTCTAATTTCCCATGAGCGTTAAGTTGTCTTATTGTTATTGGGAAGCGTCTTTTCCCGGCATTGCCTTGTGCACAGATCAAGTGCTTGAGTGAGTGATCTTTCCTCAACTTCATTTAGTCAGTGTACCATGGAAACATCTTCTTATGTGCACGGCCAATGCACCGGGGAGCTGCCTTGCTTATGCACACGCTGTCAGTGCTCCAGAAAAGACTTGATAGGAGGGCAGAAATACATTCCTACCTGACTGCCTGGATTATACAGACCTGGAGTGAGGAGAGACAAGCTGTGCTCACTGAGCATTTGCACTTGTGATTAAGGAATTCACTGACACATGAAATATGAAATATGAGAGACAGCAGGGCCCTTGCTATCTATTTTTAGATTTGCCAACCAAAATAAATTCAAAAGGAAGGTTAGTGTTGTTTTTGCAAATGCCATTGTATTTGTGTGTGGAGAATGGTTTAAAGTTCCCAACACAAATGGTAATTTTTAAATGGAATCGTTTCAAATATCTGGATGAGATTGGTGAAATTATTTATGTAATATCGGCTTATCTGATTTTGTGTATTTTCAGGGTTTATCCTTACATCAAATAGCCGTTGTGTGTATATACCACAAACTGGGCCATGAACTTGCTTGTGCAAACAGTGTCATAATCTCTGTGCCGCTGCTAATGTACTGTATCTTATTATTATTAGATGGAATGCTTTATTTTGATTGATGAAATGTGGCATTCAATCCACAATTGTTTTTCTTTTTTTTTTATAGTTGCTGTTCAGCGTTTGTCCAGGCTGTTGTCACAAGCAACAGATTTTCTTCAAAACTGTTCTAATTTCATGTCCTTTGCAGCACAATGTTGCCTTTTTGTATGAGACGAAGTGTAGTTATACCTCAGATGTACCTTATTTTTCAACAGACAGGAGTCAATGCTTATACCAAGCTCAGTTTACCAAACTCAAGATGTTTTGACCAGAAAGAAAGAGGCAGTGTACTTTACATAGGTTATAAATGGTAATGTAGTTTGTTGTTTGTCATTGTTACTTAAGATAGTTTTATATTTTATTCTATGCATAAAATGTGAAAAATACACAGAACTTATTTTAGGAAATTAACACACACACACACACACACGCACACACACAAAAATACCTATCTTGCTGTGTGAGGCACACTATATTTCACTTCTTCTGAACTGTATACCACGCACACCCATTTATTCCCATTGGAAGGGTTGGAGGGGCCAGTACAATTTTTAGTATAACTCTGTATTTGTGAGTGTATTTGTATGAAAGAAGAAAGTCACATACACCTAAGATGCCTTGAGGGTGAATAAAATTTGAATTTCTGGGTGAGCTAACCCTTAACTCTTATTGTTCACATCCTTCAAATAAGAAAATTGAACTATTTTGTATTATAGAGAGGTCGTAAGTGCTCTTGCCATTGTCTGACCAGTAGGGGTCCTCTTTGGCACCGCTCAGTGGCCAATTATAGAGGGTCCCAGCTTGTCGGTGAACTTATAATCTGAAAAAAGTGTTGCAATTAGCTTTACATAAACAAACACACCAAATGGGCTGACATGACACATTAACGTTGGCAAGGATGTAGATATCTGTTAGATCCGTTTTCTTCATCCTTAAGGAGTAACACACTGCTTTTGTCTCGGAAAACTCAGTGGGTGTATTAAATTTCCACTGCTGCTTTTGTACATAGATAACACTAGAAAACACAGCTTTCAGCAATGTCAACTCTCTCCAGCAGCAAAGTCATTAATCCCATACTAGGTCAGGGCTCTTACTGAGCCAGCCGTTTCTACCCAGAGCTACACAGGCATGGCAGCAATGTCCTCACGCCACGCTTGAAAAATCCAAGCCTTATACTGATATCCTATGATGCATTTTCCAGGCGTACTGCGGAATTGTAAATATATGTTTTCTGTCATTTCCCCGACACACCACAAATCATCAGCAGTTTTTGTCATGACAGTTGAAGGTTGCCGACAGATTTGAAAAGTTAATCATGCAGCGATGTGTAAACAAAATTTTTTTTTATGAGCAAGTTAAATAAGAACTGAACCAAAAGCTTTTTTTTTCTGTGTTTTTTCCAACCAGAGACTGAAACGTACACAAAAGGGATAACTGTTTCAGTTATTAACAGGCTTTACCTTTCATGTGCTGTTGTGTTCTTCTATTTAATGAAAATAAAGAGGGCGAGAGGTGGCCATTGAAAACATAAAATGCACTCAAACATTACCACCAGAGACTATAGAGAAGAAAAAGCCCTAATAAGCAGTGGGGCCTGTTTGATCACAGCAAGCGTCACATAATTACTCTTTATCATCGATGTCACGCTCAGCTGTCCTTTGAGAACATGATCCGAGGAGCATTTTAATTGCCTCACATTTGCGCTGCTTCTCAATGTATCATTGACATTTTGGGCAAGGAGACATGTCATGAAAAACTATACAATCTCCTCCAAGATTTTTGCTGATAGATAATTAGCTCTTGAATGTCATGTGAGTGAGGCCATAACCAAATTTTGTACTTTCTTTTTACTGGTCACTCTTATGCATTTCGAAATGAATGCATCATTCAATTCTAGTCCACTAAAATGTTTACAGGTACAGCAAAGACACGGTTAAATTAATATACAGATTGCAAAATAAAAGACACATTATCTCCAGTCCCTTTTCGGTGCTTTGTGCAGGAGCGCATAACGTCATCTCCCAGTGTGCCAGCCTTACAGAAAAAGAGATTAGTTTCCTTTAAGACCTTATTGAACATTTTAATCTTGCAGTGTGCTCTGAATTTTATTGCTGTTTCATTCCCAACGTTGTCAGTCGTGTGTTGAGACAATAAATAAACAAATCTGTCCTCAGTCAGAATACAAAGGACTGATTAATGTCTGCGTGATTAATGAAGCTGTAAAAATATTTGTTTTCCTTCATCTTCCCGTCCCCCCCCGGCATGTAAGTTCTATAACTAATATACTTTGTAATAATTAGACTTTTTTTTTTTTTTATGATTTCGGATGATAAATATTTAGATTCCAAATGCTAGTTTTTAATGCATTGCCCTCATGTCTCTGTTTTATAAATTCTAGTAGCTAATCAAGTCTGATTTTACACTGAAAATACTGCTGGGTGTTTGAAAGTGTGTGAATGTGGGTGTGACTGTAAACAAAATATGGGCCTTTTGTTTGCGCATTTCGATACTTTGGTATCCTGGGGGATCACATGACTAATCTGGGATTGCAGCCGTGATTCCTGCAAATGGCAGCATCAGTCGAACACCTTCATGTCCTCTGGGTGTAGGTAGATCTGTTTTTCTGGAACATCTGGTGTTTCACTGGGTGATCCGATCTTGGGAGGAAGTCTTCTGAATCCTGCGAAAACAAACAAACTGGGAACGTCCAAGGGGAGTAAACTGTTGTCAAAAGCATATGGCCATTGTTTTAATGGGATATAATGGGGATAGAAATGCAAGAGCAAGGCAGCTGTCTTGAAGGAGATGTTTAATGCAGAAAACAAGATTAACAGGTTGTGAGATTGCACAGTGTAAAGCGTAAAACTAATTTGATTGCTTAAAATCTGATCAGATGTTGGGAATGAGCTTCTCTAGTCCTGATTTCTGGGGTCTGTTTTTGTAGAGATTGTTGCTATGAGTTGTAGCCTGTGTAATCTCTAAAGAGCAATTCCATTGGGCGCAATCGCGAGACTCGTACATCATTACATCATCATATATTAACCTACACGTTTAACAAATATATACTCACAAATCCGCATAACTAGTGCTTAAGGTTTTGTTTTGTTTTGTATGAATTTTTATCAAATGCAGATCCAATTAGAAATATCCGTCTATTGGTTTGCTGCCCAAAACCACCTTGAATCATCAGCGCAAAGCATCTTGAGAAGAATTAGTTGCCGTGTGCCGCATCACCGATATGATCAACTGTAAGCCTCACGGTTGCCTTCTTGGTGAGAGACTGTCATAATGGATTGATATCTCTATGGAAACGGGAGCCTGTTAGCGGGCTCAAGCATGATGTCATAGACAAATTAGGCATTCAGACATGTGTGGCTGAGCCCAGATAGAGAGCTTCTGCTTTGTTGCAGAGCTTTCATTGACATTAATTATGAACATTTCACAAATTTGATCAATTTATGTCAGTTTCCTCCTTTTCAGCTATTTAATATCTGCAGCTACGCCGGAGTGGAAAGGCTTAAAATGTCTATATTCACCCCAGTGGATTCAGACAAAAGTCAGTGGGGAAGCACAATCAAGTACGACTGCGTAATTCCAAAAATGTGGCTTTTGTCACTTTAAATGAAAAAACGCCACAGAGGAAATGAAATGGGATATAACCGGTTGTTGGCAACAATGGCTCCGGCTCTTCCACTGTTCAATTTGTTTAGTGTTTGACAATGAAATTGAGGTTGCGTTACGGGACTCTCCTGTATACCGTCTTGAGCCGATCTGACAGGTAGAGTCGGGGGCCATTGTGTAAGGCGTTTTAGTAAAATTACAGCAAATATTCACTGAGCAGTGCAGGTCTGTTTCTAAGGTAACTGCGGCCTTGGAGTGATTGTAGTGATCATGTGACTCCATACAATTAGGTTTTTTAACTTATTTCTAAGTAATGCCTTTTCTTTTTGTTCCTTTTTCCACTAAACACACAGCGTGTTATGCCAGTCAGCTTCTGTATGGTCTGCTGTATTCAGTATGTTAAGATTTTTGCCATATCCTTTTAATGTGAAATATGCTTGTGAGTCAGAAATCAGAGTACTGATTATACTTTACATGTTCGTTTTGAATAAATGCATCCTGCAAGTCCTGCAAGTTACATGGCACTGCCGATTCTTAGCGCACAATCCAGTTCCAGCAAGCCTTTGTATGTCTTTTTATAAGTTCTCTCTTATCTGTTATTCTCTAATAACAGTGCTGAATAAAATGTACATTTTCAATATTCCAAGAAAAAACTCCACTTCAAAGAAAGTCAACAATGTGGTTGATTTTAATGATATATGCCTTGCATGCAAGCTGATTATGATCGAAATTGCATGAACATTACATACAATTATTTTGTATAATGACATAAAAGGAGATATTTACTGTTTCCTTTGAAAATGTTGGCAGGACAAGTCAGCGGTGAAGTGGTGTTTACTTGGAATATTGAACATTCAGATTCAGTTAAGTGATTATTGTATGCACATAATTTTGCCCCCCGGCAAAACATGAAAAGGATTGCTGGGTGTAACGTTGTCTATCTTGTCCTGTCTGATGTCTTGTCGTTCTGTTTTGGTTACAGTGTTCACGTCTCTTGCCCTTATTTGGAGTTTCCTGTCTGTGTAATTAGTGTTTGATTTCATCCCAGCCGTGTGTCACAGGTGTTTTGCATTTCCCTCCCTGTTTCCATTTGTATTTAAACCATGTCCTTTTGAGTTTCTAGCTGTTGGTTGAGGTTTAATGTATCTGCCTGCGGTCTTGTTTTCTTGTATTATTATTCAAATCATTCATGTTTCATTCGCCCTGTGTCCACCTGCCGCCGAGAAGTGCTGCTTTACATGATACTGGGACTGCTGAGTATTTTATACACACTACTTTTAAAAAGTTTAGCAAGATTTTTCAGTGTTTTCGAAAGGATCAAAAATACAGTAAAACAGTTAATTTTAAGTAACTGTCCATTTTAATATATTTTAAAATGTAGTATATTATGTCAAAGCTCAGTTTTTTAAGGAACACTCCACCTTTTTTGAAAGTAGGCTAAAAAGTTTTACCATTTTTGAATCCATTTAGCTGATCTCCGGGTCTGGCGGTAGCACTTTTAGCATAGCTTAGCATAGATTATTGATATCTGATTAGACCAGAAGCATCTCATCTCATTTGTCCTATTTGAAACTTGACTCTTCTGTAGTTACAATGAAAACGATAATGAAATTAAATGAAATTTCTAGGCTGATGCAACCCAGTCGCACGGCGGTTCGTGACTATATCATGAAATTATCATTTAATCTATTTATTCGTGTCAGGGACACGATTATTTCATTATTTTCGTAGGTCCAGCAGGTTTTTAAAACTAGGATTCCGTTGGATGCATCCATTCGTGCAAAAATAGAGAAATAATCGTGTCTGTGCCACGAACAAAAACCGTGCGACTGGGCTGGCTGATATGACTAGGAACTATGCTCTCATTCTGGTGTAATAATCAAGGAACCTTGCTGCCATACCATGTACATAGACGCAGACCCAGAGATCGGGGACCCGGAGACTGTAAAAATCCACTTTTTAACTCTGTGGGAATTGGAGAATTTTCAAAAAAAGTGGAGTGTTCCTTTAACAAGCCATTACTTTAGTCTTCTGTGTCACATGATCCTTTAATTACATATTTAAATAGCCCAAAATAAACAAGTATTAGCCTACTAGGTTTTTATTTGTAGTAATATTGGAATTTGGCTATAATTTTTCTCATAGACAGTTATGAAATAATAACTTTTGGCTAAACAGAGCTTTGAAAGAGTTTGAAAGGATAGCACACGCTGAAATGCATAATTCAAGTAATACTTAATAATTTGCAACACAATGTAAAAAAATTGACAAACCAAATGTTTGTGCAATGCAAGGATCCATTTGATTAAAA
Source organism: Enteromius paludinosus (assembly GCA_032361165.1). Taxonomy (NCBI): domain Eukaryota; kingdom Metazoa; phylum Chordata; class Actinopteri; order Cypriniformes; family Cyprinidae; genus Enteromius; species Enteromius paludinosus. Next base: position 5,902,755 of record JAUMHQ010000046.1, on the reverse strand, counting down.
CACAGCACTGCTTATGTCTTACTGTCATCCGTGGAGTGATATTTTGTGTTTTTTGTTTTATTTTTTTATAATCATGATTTATTTATGATATCAGGATACTATTAATCAGAGGCAGATGGATGACTAAGATTATTGTCAAAAAAATGTAATCCATCTAAACACACATGCTCCAGCAGCTGGGACTGGCATTTGTTGATGCTCTGGTCTGTTTTGCATGATCTCACTGGTAATAAGTCATCGGTTTAACCTATGAAAAGCATCTGCACCAGGTCACCAAATTTGATGATTAAATTGAGCATTTATCAATACTTTTTCTTTTTCGTCTACCACTCGCGTTTGTTTTTACAGATCGTACTGTTCAGGTGTCTCTCTTCCTTACAGAGCAGACGTGTTGACAGTTGTGTCTAATGTGGTTGTTGGTGCTCATAGGTACACATTCACACGTGAGCAGCCATTTTCTGTCTGCCCCTGCTGTGTGCACTCTTCTCTGGGGAAGCTTTAAATTTGGGTGGTTGATTTTGAAGAGGGACCAATTTTGAAGCAATTGCCAAGGAGGAAGCTGAGGGTGAAGAGAGTGACCGGAGGGGACCAGAGCGTTATAATGGGGCTTCATTGCTCGAGATCCAAGGTTTTAGAAACCCAAAAAATCACTTGAACAAAAGGTTTTTGGCCAAAAATATTTATGAGCTTGTCTTTTTTTTTTTTTTAAGCTATTAGGCTTTAGTTACATCACTGCTTGCTAGCTGGTTGCAGGTGCTATTGGGGCAGGACTTAATCGTTCTAAAGCACATCTTTTTGGATAGTTTTAAATGCCCCCGAAGAGAAAGGCTGTGCTTTTATATACATATATGCTACAGGTATAACATTTGGGGTAGGCTTAGTTTTATTTCTCATTAAATCAGTAAACTGATCATAAGTAAACAATAAAAATCATGTTATGGTTTTAAACAATGATGATAATAAGAAATGTTTCATTACATTTCATTCATAAGGAATACATTACAAGAAAACCCTTTATTTAATTTGGAACATTTCACTAATTTCACAATATTACTGTTTTTACTGCATTGACGTGTTTATTTAGTATTGGCAGGATAAATGTACAATGTGCTTTCCAGAAGTACAATCACTTAACAGCAAGTCTTTAAAGTATCGTGACATGAATTTCACTTCAGAATACAGAAGCAACTCATAAACAATAATAACAAATCCATAAATAAAAGGATAAGCAAAAAAAAAAAAAAGATTTGTTCAATAAAGTAATAATATAATAACATCTACAGGCATTAATATTTGTCTGAATAGTTCCAAAATTCAACAGTCACATCCTCTGTAACACACAAAAAGAAAACAGAAAGAAAGAAAGACCCCAAAACGTTTTCAATCAAATAAACATTTTCTTTTTCAAAAACATAACAAATTTGACCAACTTTTGAATGGTAGTGTATATGTATATTTGCTAAAAGTGAAATTTGCAAACATTTATTTATAGTGAAAAGCATGAAAAGCCTCAAAACGAAAATGTAGTTTCATGGGGTTTTCAAAGTCTTTTCTGAAGCTGATGTACACAAATCAAAGCATGAAGGCGACAAGCTGAGAATCGTGTCTGGAATCACAAACCTCGAGAGATGAGGAGAAAAAAGTAGGTCAAAGACAAGAGAGAGACTGAAGGAAACAAGAGGCGGTTAATTAAATATTATGTCTTACAATTATTACATCACGACAAACAATTGAAAATGTTGATAGAGCACTTTGATTAGTACTACGACATCTGAAAAGTGCCAAACCATTATTTTTAATGTCATTTTACCCGACAGTCATTGTAAAGGATTTGTTTCAACAGATTGCTCCAGTACACCGACGCATGACAAAAACCGTGCACAGTTCATCTCGAATAACTCTTGGTTCTATTGTTTTGGTTCACAGAAGTAATGCCAGTACCAGACCAGCTCTCTGACACAGAGAACTCCAGCATGTTGAGCCCGGTACTGAACGCCTCAAACGGAGATGGATCTGAGACGGAGACCACCTCTGCCATCTTGGCCTCTGTTAAAGAACAGGTGGGTACTTGATGTCAAACTACTGTAAAGTTCTTCATTCTTTCAGACTGTATCTAATAGAAGGTTATGATTCCTCTCACACTCTTACGGAACACATTTATTTTCCAACAGTTTAATTAGAAACTCTCTAAATCTTTATATACTGTAAACAGTAATTACACAGAACCATACCATTCCTCGGATGAACTGCATATGCCATCTGGGTTAAGGAGCCGCAAGGTTTGGTGAGTTTCTTCGCGAGTCATTTCCATCATCTCGTGCTGCAGGTTTCGTTTAGCGCCTGGTGTCTAAATTCACAGATACAAATGGTTTTTGATGGTCAACACACTGCAAATGCGCCATTACGCCTCAGTATCACATGGTTTTGGCGGACGAGTAGGAGGAATGGATGTAGGTTTTGGGGCTGCGTGGTGTAAGAAATGTGAAATATTTGACACTCCATGTTGCAATCAAGTCTCCATGCTATGCTAGTAACTGCGCCGGTAGCCTATCTATAATAAGATTGGTCACCTGCTTGTCAGCAGGTGGACAGCTTCCCAGACGTTGGCGCAACCTTATGATAAACTGGCTTGATCTGTTAGGAATAATGACAGGTGATTGTAATTGCTTATGACCTGCTGTCATAAAAAGTCATTTAGGAAATGAACAGTGTTGTGCAAGTTACTTCCAAACTGTAATATATTATATATTACTTGTTACTGCTATTTAAAAGTAATGCCTTACATTACAATATTACTGATTCAAAATTGTAATGCATTACATGACTCCTGTATTACTTTTGAGTTACTTTCACCAGAATAACTACAGAGAGCGCGCCGTCAGCGCAGCTGCATTCAAATACATGCAATAGACTAAAGCTTGTCACAGCATGAGCTAAAGTAGCCTAATTACCAGGAATATGTTGGAATATAGTAGGAAGATATTTTTAATTATTTTGTGTTTTTTGTGTCCGTGTCACAAAGATAAATTTCCTGACTCACCATCTCCTCTGATGCACCTTAAGTCATCTTTATGGATTAAAATTATAATGAAAGAGGTTTTGTTTTTGATTTTTTTTTTTTATTATTTTGTTAAGTGGTCATTTAAAGCTTTTTTAATTAGTCTTTTTTTCGCTGAGTTTTTTTTTTTTGCGTGGACACACAAATAAAAGTAGACCCTTAACAGTTCTGATTCTGAATGAGGTATTACTCTTACCGTTAGCCTATCAGAAAAAATGACGCCGTCTACATTTTTAATTCCACTGAAAAAAAACGCAAGTGTTTTTCTAAAAAAAAACATGAAAATTTATATTTAATGAACAGAAAAACGCTCCAAGCATTTTCCTAAATTAACTTAATTTAAAAAACTAAACAAAATATTATTATTTTGCCATTACACAAAAATCTGAACTATTTTAATAGCTGAAACAGTTTGAGCTGTTTTGGTAGAAGGACCACTGTCCAGTGCGAGCCGGGCGGACCTATTAGCCTCGAACTATAGGGTGACACGGGAGTGAATTTTCAAACCTCTCCCGTCCCACTCCCACAAAAAACAAATCCCGTCCCATCCCAATCCCATAAAAAAACTGGGGGAAAATCCCGTCCCATCCCAATCCCAGAAGAATGACTCCCATTCCCTCCCACACCCGTGTTGTTGTTGTTTTTTTGGCTGGAATCTGTCAGTTACAGTAAAAAAAAATACAGTACAGATAACAGCATGCCCAGCTTAGTTGAATAAAAATCCAAAATGTAATTTATTTTATTGAACTGAAAGTGTTTCATGTTGAATTTTATGCAAATCATCCATCCATCCACTCACACACACACACACACACATTATAATTTTCACTGAGCTTCTGTTTCTGACGCATTATTTTCAGACAGTAGTTGTTGCAGCGTAGCTTTCACGTCTGCCTCCATTTTGGTTATGATTTTCGCAGCTAAAAAAGTGCGTGAAGAAGCCTACTTCTTCTCTACCATTATTGGTGGTTGGCACTATCGCCACCAACTGTTACAGGTATATGGAACACGCCATTCACTTAACCGTCTACACCAAAGCAAATAGAAGGACAGCATAAAGAGACAGGACAACTAGTATTGAGTTCAAAATTTATTTGTTTATTTAAAAGGTATTTTTCTGTATAAAGTTATCATAGTGTTATTACGATTCCCGGTCCCGCCCACTCCCGTTTACATTTTTTCCAGTCCCGTCCCAATCACGTTATTAATAGTGATTTTGTTTCCCGTGACCCGCGGCATTCTCGAAAAAATGTCAGCCTCTACTTCGAACACAGAGGCAGAAATAATTTCCACTGTAGCCTCTGACACCTCTGTAAAACCTGCCCTTAATATTCCTTCACTTGACCGTGTCACACACACAAGGTTACCCCAGCGAGAGTGAGATTAATTAAATAAATCACTCAACACATACTGTAAATATTAGAAGCTGTCCTTTAGTATTCATTTACAAACCTGGACACCACACATGGATAATAAGTGACCACGAACAGAAAATAGAGCTGACTTGAGGCATTTTTCATACATTAGTGTGGCGTCTTGCTGTTTTTTGAACAATTAAAAATTCGGCTAAGAGTGTGTTGTAACGCAAGCATTATTGAAAATGTACCGAGTAAAATATTACTGAAACTTGATTAGTAATGCCTTACACTACTGCGTTACAGCAAAAAGTAATTTATTACTGTAAAATATTACTTTTGTAACGCGTTACTCCCAACACTGGAAATGAATTATAGGATTTATGCATAAGTCAGAATTTATTGGCTGACAATGTACAGTATTTCTCTCTTTTAGATTGTATATGTATGTCTCTCTTGGCTGGAGGCCATTTTTGAGTCAAGACCATGAGTAGATGAAAATGGTTTGTGACAAGCCCTTCGCTCCCTGCTAGCGTTTAGCTCACACACTCCTGCTTTAAACATGGGACAGAAAAAAAAGTGACATGCTGTTAGGGTTGGAAATCTACACGGTGAATGTTAAAGTAGGCCACAGCCATAGGCTGCTGTGGGCCAGTCTAATAGCTCTCCTATCAGAGCGAGAAAAACTGGCTGCCTTCTTTTTTTATGCTTTTCACTGGAGGGTACTGGTAGACAGAGTCCATGTCACGTACAGTGTTTCCTCTCTGAGAGGAGATGAAAAAAACATGTAAAACGGTGTGATTTTCTTTCCTGAGTTGGTGTATTTCCTGTTGAAACAGGATGATTGGATGGGACATATCGAAGAGTTTTAGCACCCTTTACAAGTCTCCTGTCTCAGCAGGGCTGCATATTTATTTTTATCAATAAATATAAATATATATTTTATTATTTATATGTAATATATTTTAAATTGCAATTTATTCCTGTGAATGCAAAGCTGAAGTTTTTAGAAGTCATTACTCTAGTCTGCAGAAGTTATAGGTCAAGTTTTTATTATTATCCATGTTATTATCAATGTATTTTTATCTGATACAATGAATATATCATGATTCTTTGATAAACTGAAATTTTGACATTTGACACTCTTGACATTTGATCCATTGAATGCTTGCTGAATGAAAGTGTTTATTTGTTTTTAAAAAAGCTAATCTTACTGACACCAAAGTTTGAAATTGTAGTGCATGTCACAGCTATGAAGCAAGATATGCTATTTTAACCCCTGCTGGTTAATGCTCTAAATACACCATTTGGCTCTAAAAAGACTCATTGTACATCTATGGACATTCAAAATTAGTTGCATATAATGACTAAATGCATTTATTTGACATATATGTAGATAATGACTAATAAATAGCTTTCTCCAAATAGTATTGATCTTGTTACTGATAGTCAGCGTCAGCAGGCAGGGTAATCTCACTGCTGAGTGCATTTTAGTGGACCAAAATGTGTATTACAAGATGATTTGTCGTTAATTTTGGTCCAATTTCGGAAAAAGAAACATTGTATATTTTACACATACTAATTGTATTTTGCCAACCTTTTTTTTTTTATTTTGCCTAACAGGAAAAATAAAACCTCAGGACCAACTGAAATCATTGAACCTCATATTGTGATGATTAATCTTCCCTCCTAGTCTTTTTTATTACAGTCATATTTAAGCATCTCTGATTCATACGACTGTAATCAAGCACAGCAGGCATGGTGTCCTTGTCGAAATACATTGAAAATAAATGTTTATCATTTTGCCACTGCTTGTCTACTCACACATATTATGATAAATCACCATAGAGGGTTTTTTTTTGTTCTACTCCACTAGATGGCAATCTTCCATTTTGGAGGCATTTAGTCAGAGGTCATGAGACAAAATTCACAGAATAAACTGAACTGTAGATATAAAACAAGTAGATTTTGATGACATAGGATGCTCTGCAGCACTGAAAAACCATCTCCCCTCTGCCATGTAGAAATACAGTGTACCAAAATGTCTGGCAAAGTGTCCTGGTCTCTTGTATGTGTGCTTTGTGTGCAGTTTTCAAGGTTGCACGTGCAAGCAGAACACAGTCTCTCCTGTGTACAACTCTCTCCCATTAAAATTCTCCTGTATCACTTGTGCTGAACAGAATCACATGCAATGATCGCATGTTTAACAACATGTTATTCACAGTTACGCTTCTTCTATATAATAATGAGCCCTCTTTTATTGTTTGCCTTTGAGCTTCACTTTCTTAGATTATCTTGACATAGTAGTAGTCTTATTAATGTATAAAGTACAGGTGTATACTTTGATACTTTGTTAAAGCTCAGCTTTTTGTCCCTTTCATTTGGTGCTAATTAAAGAAATTTATCTTAGTGTTTTTAAAATGACACATTAATTATTCATAAAAAGCCACTGGCGTATAAAGTTTTATTATGAGCGTGGCAAGGATTCTTTGGGGAAAGTGCCAGTGTTTGTAAGGGGTAGTACAGCTAAGGTCAAATACTTCTTTCCTTTTAATTCACACTCTGCATTTTAAGGCATTTTTTATTTTAGGGAAAGCTTGTTAATCAGCTCATTATATCTTTGTCCGATAGGAGGGATTTGCTTTAGCCAAAAGTGAAGTCGTTTAGATTTTTTAATCACAAAATAATTAATATCACATATTCAATCAGATGAACCAGTTATTTTAATTACTTACAGTATCTGTAAAAGTCGAAGCTGTTTTGACCAAATCATCAACAAAAAGGCTGTTCAAGTTTATTTGAAGCTTATCCTGAGGTCTTTTGGATGGCCTCATTTTCAACCAGGAATATGTGTACTCTTTCCTTTACATTTTACAGACCAAATGCGTTCATCTGAGTCATTCCTGTCTGTTAAACACTGTTTTGTATGGTTCTCAGTCGGTGTGGTCAGGCTCTAGACTCATTTAACTCCGTGAAATTATAGAAATTGGGTTAAATCCTTAAAGGAACTTGTGAGGCGAACCCCAAGCGACATTTTGCAATCAAATGGACCAATGAAGAAACTTAAATGTCAGTCTTTGTCCACAGGGCGCAATTAGGCATTTAGGCCAGAAGACCACATTCAGCACTTGAAGCAGTCAAATCAATTTCTCAGTCCCCTGGCTATTTATTTTCTAAACAAATAGGTTTCACAGGCTTTTCTGGAGTTATTATGTAAGATAATGAGAATAAATGTATATAATATTATATCAACTAAAAGAAATTCTCAGAAAACTCAAACTAAGGAAAAACTTAGACCGAGTAGAAAGAGTGAAATAAAACGTTCTTGTAAGTAGGGCTGTCAAGTCGATTAATCACTTCCAAAATATAAGTTTGTTTGCCTAAATTTTGTGTGTGCAATTTTTTTCTTAAATGTTTGTGCATTTATAATATATACAGTATGCATATACAGTAACTTTTAGTTTGGATGCAATTAATTGTGATTAATCGATTTGATAGCCCTACTTGTAAGACCATCTCACAATAATCTCTGCATTATCTTCGAAAAATCATTTAGCTTTGAATGTTAAAGGAGCATCACATTTTGGTCCAGGTGACATGTCTTCTGTCCTAGCCGAGTGCTTTTTGTCTGTGCGGACTGCTATATTTAACCAACTTTTGTGACAAGTGGAGGCTACTCCCTGCTCTGGGAGCCTGTCCATTGCAGGCTACTGAGGCAGAACAGCCTGTTATGATCCCTAGAGGAAGCACAAAGCTTAGCATCGCACAGTGGAACGGTGCTTTTTTTTGCTGCTTGGACCGGCAAAAAACACCTCTTTCTCTCTGGCGCTCTGCGATCCTTTCAACAAGACCCCCCCCCCCTTCTCCTCTTCAGAGTGGAGCACAGATGGCGTCAGAAAGAGGGGAAGAGTTTAGGAGGAGGCGAAAGAGTGACTGGAGGGCGGTGGTATTTGGCTGGCTGGCTGGTGGGAGGGACCCTTTGTGATGCAATGTTGCATAAATAATGCCAAAGGGGCTCTAAATTCACTGTTGCCATGACGACCTTTGTGCCTGACTGCACTCCACTTTTTGCTTTCCCGCTGGAAGGCAGTCACTACCACTCTTGTACTTTCTCTAATGACTTTACTCTCCTGATAAGCGGAGATGAACGCAGTCTAGTGGGATGGTTATGCACAGACACAACTCTTTCTCAGCGCAGACGGCCTCTGGAGTATGGTACATGTGCCGGTAAGAGCGCTGATATTTTGTTTTCTAAGGCAACAGGTGTTTTAATTGCAGGACTGGAAGCTGGAGTAGTTTTGTTGTTGTTGATGGTTAGATTCTTAGCGTCTAATCAGTTGTTGTTCTCTGTTTGTGGCTCCATCTTGAACTTGTTGATGTGAAAGAAGAAAGGTCAGAGATGATGCTTGTTTGTATCATAATTGCAGGCGCTTTTTCAGTCGCGGAGCTCAGTAGCTTGCCTGTTTGCTGCAAATGTGTCTGCCGTAAATTCATTAATTGAGACGTGCATAATGATTGTTGAAAAGTGTTTGAATGCTGCAGTTAGCGCCTCTTTAGTCGTCATGGTCCATAGAGCTCTCTTCAACACTCTGAATGGGTATTTTTGTAGCCTTCATCTGGGTTTGTGCCCAAAATAGCAGGTGATGCGTTCTGGAGCCCTCTTAGCTTTAACTGCTCTGGGGAGAGAGTCTTTGACCTTGTGGCTGAGTGAACTCATTTCAGCCTTGTCACAAAAGAAGTGGGGACGTCGCACTGAGTGTCGTAGCCCCGGGCGCAAGCACGTAGTGCGGTGTTTCTGACTGGATTTTCACAGTGATTACTTTAAAGAGGAGCTCTGGGATTTTATCTCTGATTTAGCATCGACAAGTTTGTCATTAAATGTTAAGCGGCGCATATCTAATTAAGAGAGGGGTGGGAGGGGTGTGTAGTGCTGGAATCAAAGTTCAGAATAATGCCTTTGGATGTCTGGAGAAACTGTGGAGGAGAGTTAAAAAAAATGTACTCTTTCAGTTTTTAATTGGTGTACTTTGCAGACTGCTGATTTATTATGGCCAGTGCCCAAAATTCAGCATATCACCGCTTTTTGAATGTTTGGGGTCAGTAAGATACTACACAGCAATGAAGGGTTAAATTGAAAAGTATTGACATTTATAAAGTTACAAAAGATTTCTATTCCATACTTTTGTATTCATCAAAGAATTCTGAAAAATGTATCATGTTTGCCACAAAAATGTTATGCTTATGCAGCTGTTTTCAACATTGATGTTTCTTGAGCCCATAATCAACATAGTAAAGTTCTGAATAAGAAAATTCAGCTTTGCATCACAGGAATGCATTACATTTTAAAACATACCAAAGAGAAAAAAATCTGTATTAATACAAATTATTAAATTGTTAATGTAATAATATTTCACATTATGTCTGTCGTTTTGGTCAAATAAATGAAGCCATCACAGGACCTCCAACTTTTTGAACAGTAGTGTATTTTATTATTATTTATTCATCGGAAAAATGCAAAATACGGCTTCATCAAGATTTTGTTCATGATATGTTTATTTTGGTGATTTACTACAAATAGCATTCCACATATATTTTTCCATATATATTTCTAGAAAAAGAAAAAAAGTCACAACAGTTGTTTGCTTTAAAGGATCAAGCTTACATCTGCAAGGGTCTGACAGTCATTCTTCCAGTTTGACCGTGTTCCTAATAAAGTTATTAAATGGAGATTTATATGCCAGCATTTTTAAATAAAGAGCATGCAAGTGCATTTTATCAGTTAGTTAAAAAAGCCCTGAGTGGCTGTAGAGCCTCACGGTGTCTCTACATCCCACACACACACACTCTATGTAGTAGTTACTGGAGCATGTGTAAGTGCATGTGCAGTACATGTTAGAGACAGAATCAATTCTATAATTCCTTTAGGGCTTTACACATACGCTCTGTCTGCTTTATGTTTACAGGAGCTGCAATTTGAGCGACTGACGAGAGAGTTGGAGGCTGAGAGGCAGATTGTTGCCACCCAGCTAGAGAGATGCAAGCTGGGATCTGAGACCGGAAGCATGAGCAGCATCAGGTGGGTCTGGTGGAATGACATCTCTCGCTCACTCAATCTGTCACACCCCAGCATCACCACAAACACCAGCTAAACCTAAAGATAGACATCTTTTTTAACACCCTTCCATCTCTCCTTGATGTTCCCCATCCAACTTGTAATTAAACCATCAAATATCATTAAAAGCATGTTTTTTAGTCTCCTCTGTGAAATCTTTTGATGTCCCTTCCCAGCATATTCCATTATGAATATTTTAGTCTAACCACATTCACAGGAGACTCGGATCTAAAATTCCCCTCTTAAACTACATTTTTTCACTACTGCTAGGTAAATGAAGGGTTAAGTTGTCACAAGCTTTGAATTCAGCCTGTAATTAAAATCTCACCGTGTTAGAGTAGTAAAAGAGAACAGTTCCTGTACTACAACAGACTTTATGGATTAGATATACAATTAGTTTGACCTCTCAGAGGCTGATGAGTGCTTCTAATCACTGTTTTAACTGAATGTTCAAATTGAATAGAATGGCCCCATTGTATTGTCCTCTTGTTGTTCCTGTGAAGCATATTTTTGTGTTTATTCATCTAGCCTAAAAACCCAAATAAATCAAATGTCCTTCAGCTGTTTAGTTAAAAAGACTCCCACGTTGCTTTGTCAGTGAAATTCTCTTGTACAGGATGATGCCAAGTTTAAAGTTATGTATTTTATCATTGGTTTTAGTATTGCTAAACCATCAGTGGGAGCAGAGGCGCTGTCGAACTCAACCAGGGGTTGAGTTATTTTAACACATGTATGCGACCTTGATTATAAAACAGAAAATGTCTATATTTAATGTCTGCTCTGCATATTTCCCTAGCTATTTTGTATTTTCTGGTCTATCACAAGTCATTTTTGCAAGTTCCCCCCAACTCTGATTTCGTTCATGTAGCAGTTCAGTGGCCTCTCTCCCACATTAGATAAGGCTGCCAATGGACACAGTTAGACACATAGAATATTTAATTAGTGTAAAGTGGAGCGGAGACAACACAGTCCAACACAAATTCATGCTTTGGATGTCAGGCCATCAAGTACTTTTGCACTGAAGCCCATGAGATGATTTATAAATATACACTACTCTTTAAAGGTTTTGGGTTGATAAGATTTTGGAAGCTTTAGAAAGAGTTCTATTATTATGTACAATATACAGTATTGTATAATATATAGCACTATATTAAAGGATATGTGATTTAATCCAGCATGTAGGCAGGAAAGTGAGAGAGATTTTAGGTAAAACAATCAAACACTGGGGCACTTGTTGCTTTTTATATGAAGTTAATGTGATGCTGGTCTTTAAAACACATGTACTTGCATTTTTGTATAAAGTTAAGTTTTTGAAACTTAAAAAATTTGTGTTTCCAGACTTAGGTGCACTTGCCCAACACAGGAAAGATTTCTCTTACTGAGCAAAAGAAAAAAAAAACTCGGGTAAAACGATCAAACAAACAACACTGGGGCATTTATTGCTTTTTTATAAGAAGCTGACGTTGTGATGCTGGTCTTTGAAATACATATTCTTGCATCTTTGTTTAAAGTTGCCAGTATTTTACACGTAAAAAAATGCACATTTGCAAACTGTTTTTATGAATGTTTATTAAATTGGGATACATTTGTGTGCTCCACATTTTCATTCTCATTGTAGTGTTTCATTTATTCTTTTTTTTATGAAGAGAAATATATTTTGTCAAGACTGAGTTGTGCATTACTTCGGCCCTCAAAAGTTTGTAACGTGACCCCTTGAGAAAAATAATTGCCCACCCCTGTGCTAGTCAAATAACATGGTCCTCAAGTGTCTAATCAGGGTTTGCATGGATCTTGATTGGTCTCATAATGCAGGGTTATTTTACTTTGTGCACTTTCTATCCCTCCGTTTCTTTTCTACTGTTGACTGCAACAGCCATATACTTTCCGTGATGGCATTACTAGCTGGTGTTCGATTTCAATTGCAGAACAATGCTGATACAAAACATTTCACTGGCTATTATTTGTTCCTTTTTAATAAGACAGCAAGCTGAAAGTCACAGCATCGGGAGAAGCACCGTGGGCTAAAGAGAGCACTTTCAGCCTGTGACCCACTTGTTTAATGAAACATGGGGCTTTTCAAACAGCACTCCATTTTGAACAAACATAATACTGGCCTAGTTCTTCAGCTAACTGCCTGATACTCAGCAAAAACAAATCTCTGATTAGCCGATGTGCAAAATGCCTCTGTAGTCACAATGGAAATGCCAAGTGAAGTTGTCTCATTGTCTCTAGCAGGACGTCCATCGACCGAACCTCGGCACAGCGTCAAACATCTGCTGCTCTGAGTGAGGCCTTTGACTCGATACTAGACGTTCACTGTTGAGCCCTATCCTGTAGCGTGGAGTTGTCTCACTAAACGCTGTCTGTCGAGCACAGCGAGGGAGTATTAAGCCAAAGCTGTTTGACTGTTTTCCTGCCAGATTAGTCCACCAGTCTCCTGTGAGCTCGGACTGCGCTGGCACTGTGTACGCGTCTACAATGTGTGCCTCGAGGAGAGATAATGCTTTGTTGGCATGTGGTGTAAATAAGTTGTATTGAGGAGACAATGCTCTAATCTCACTGTGGTATAATGGCAAGCGAGAGCTTCTGTCCATACAGTAGGCAAGGGGAAAATGCTTTTATTAGTCTTCTGTTTGTAATGTATGTACATTATTTCAGAATTTGCTATACGCACCAACAAGCTTTTTTGTCTGTCACTGCAGCTCAGTCGGTAGAGTTATGATGCCAGATACAAAGTGTATCCTCGATTGCTGTGTAATCTGCTTTGAATAAAAAGCATTTTCCTAAATGTAAAAAGAAAATGCAGAAATGTACGTCTAGTATCAGATACCCACTTTGTTTGAAATTGTACATGAAAAGGAAAGAAAACATTGAAAGGCTTGTCCATAGAGAATGTAATATCTTTACACTCAAAGAGGATACGTTTATAGAAAGAAAGATGGTGGGCCAAATTCACTGAGTGGTTTTGTGTTTTTCAGCATGAAAATCTGCTTCGTATTCGCTAACCACCAGCAATCTACTTTAACTAGGCTTTAAGTTAGCTGAAATAGCGGTGTGCCCTATGTATGTAAATTAAGTCAAACATACAGTGTAGTGCACTTTAAGCAAAGGCCTATTCAGGTTCCTGGAGCGTGGTCTAGGTTCAGTATGTCAGAGTGTGGTAGTATTCTGGAATCTTTTCACCTTGGCTACTATACCAACCACCGTCAAGAATAGAAATTGTGTGTTATGGATTGCAACATTTTGGGCCTGTTTGAACAGTTGTATAATGTGCAATATTTCTTTAGTGTTTAGGGTACAAAAACAGTGCCGGATGTTAGTTAGTAATGGATAATGAAATTCAAGATGCTTTTAGATTGTTGCAGGGTTATTATAGTAAACTAAAACAAAAACTGTGTCATTATTTACATGTTGTTCCAAACCTGTATGATGATTTTATTTCTTCTGTTGAGCACAAAAACTATCCTTTGAAGAATGTTGATAGTCAAAGATTCAGAGTTGACTTCAATACTACGGAACAAAATTACTGTGGAGGTCAATGACTTTGACAGGTTTGAAAAGACTTGAGGTTAAATGAATGATGACCTTAATGGAAATAAAATACAATTAAAATCCAGCTAGTTGCCAAGGCATTAATCATTTTCATTTAGTTCAACATTTCACTTGGCTAAAATAACTCAAATTAATTAATCTAATTAATGAATTTTAATATTGACACTAAAAGGATTAGTTCACTCCAGAATAAAAAACTAAAATTTCATGATATTTTACTAACCCCTATGTCATCCAAGATGTTGTTTCTATCTTCATTCGAAAAGGAATTAAGGTTTTTGAAGAAAACATTCCAGGAATATTCTCCATAGTAGACTAATGGGTTGAATGTCCAAATTGCAGTTTCAGTACAGCTCCCAAAGGGCACTACACTTAATATTTTCCAATTTGAATACGTAATGCATGTTCGAGACTAACAATGAGCGCAAGACTAACATCTGTATTTAAAAAGTATACCCTGTTTTCTCGTTTCACTAGAATAGATACAACCCTTCCTCGGCTGGAATCATGTAGTGCCCTTTGAAGCTGCATTGAAACTGCAATTTGGACCTTCAACCCATTGGTCCCCACTGAAATCCACCATATTGAGAAAAATCCTGGAAAGTTTTCCTCCAAAACCTTAATTTCTTTTCGACTGAAGAAAGAAAGATATGAACATTTTGAATGACATGGGAGTAAATAAATTACCAGGACATTTTAATTCAGGAGTGAACTAATCCTTGCTGAATTTTATTATCCATAGTCAAAGTCAGTGGGGTGCAATGTAGTTTATCCTATTGAACCTGTCTAGAACTGGGATAGGGTTAAGGACAGGGGCAGTAAGATATCTTCCCATCTGCCTGTGCACCCAGGGTGTCTGTGCTCAGACAATCCCTCTCCATTCTTAAAGGATATGAAGCTTATTAAGGGTGTCTGCTGGACTGGCTGACTCATGCTAAGTGTCTCCCTGTACAGTACAGGGAATACAGAGCGTATTGATTTAGCAAGCAATCTGCCAAGCTTAAGCGTGATGAAAGCTTCTTCTGCTACCAAGTTCAGTTATAAACCCGGACTGCTTGATTTTAGCCTCACTCTGTAGAGTAAACCCTGTCAGGTGATTGAGAGACAAGGACATTGTCTGCATCTCAATGACTGTGGTGAACCTGCAAATATTATATTCATGCATAACTAGGTTATGCTATTTTATGCTAAATTACTATTTGGAAGAGGTTTATAATATTGCATAACAGATTTGGATTGCGATATAGCAGAATTGCTATTGAAATTTAATACTTGGTCATTTATCATAGTATTTTTATCAACTAAATCTTGTGTTATCAGTTAATGGTAATGTTGTGGGCCTTAAAGGGATAGTTCACCCAAAAATGAAAATTAGATGTTTATTTGCTTACCCCCAGGGCATCCAAGATGTAGGTGA